>APFE030784981.1:0-35387 GCA_000404065.3 Pinus taeda
TTTCATTCTCGTAAAACAAATGAAAATGCCAAGTTCTTTCCGTCTTTTCCTGCTCATAAATTAAATTGAAAGTCGTCCATATGAGTACATTTTTATCCCTTTTTCGAACTCGTTAAAACTTACGAAAAAGTGAAACATCAGAGTCATCTTTTAAGCCCTTTTCTGACTCATAAAATATGAAAATATTGCCGAGCATCTCTTTTACACTTGTTAAAATGGAATTAAAAGACAGTCCCCTTATAGCCCTTTTCTGACCGTAAAAACAAGAAAAGATTTCCGGGTTTTTGTCGTTTCAAATTCGATACTGGAAATAAAACGACGTGTCCTTGATTGCTTTTTACTTTTCAAGTCAAAGACACTAATCATGAAATTACTCCTTGGTCGCAAGATCAAGCGGTTCTCCCAGGTATTATTTTATACTTTTTAGGAGACACAAATTTACGAAAAAGTCCAATCTGGAGTCTTCTAGGTTTTTCAGACTCTCTAAATATGAAAAACGCCGAGTTTCTCCTATACTGGACTCGTTAAAAATTTCACAGTAAAGGACCTGTTCTATTACAAACAGGAACGGACCACTCCTTCTTAGGGTTCGAATCAAAAACTAAGTTGGACTCATCCGAAGGATGAGCTTATAATCAAGCATATGTTACCCTCCTCAAGCTTGTAAAAAATAAAGAGGTACTTGCCAGAAATGGTGGGGGGAAAAGAGAGAAGAATGAGCCTATTTGATATCATTTTGTCTCAGAAAAACCTTACTACCACTCTTGAACACGACACTTTTTATTCACCTGGGTTGGGAAATCCTTTGCCTCACAGTTGATCAAACCACATTGAAATTCTTCAGCTGGGTTCCGGGTATTAACTTTGAGTCATTCGTCACCAAGCCATCTGCCCCAATTGCAATCAGGAAGAAGAAACCACTTTGCATCTCATGAACACATGCCCTCTAGCTCATAAGCTCTGGGAAAAAGTCAGATTTAGATGTCAAAGGGATAGCAGAATCAAGGAAGACATCCCTACCACTATTCGCAATTGGGTAAGAAATCCTTATAAGAGCAATATTCTTAAATCCTTATGGAAGCTTATCCCTGGCCTGCTTATGTGGACTATATGGAAGGGGAGAAACAAACGCATCTTCAAGAATCAGTCAATGCCTATGGACATCATCTAGAACAATGTCTGTCAAAACCTCAAGGAAACTCTTCTACTCCAATCTTGGCATGACGACGACCTTCCCTCACTCCCACAGGAAAAGACTATTTGGGACAACTGGAATCTACATTGGAATCAAGAATTGAAAATTTCAGCCAAAACTATAGTAAAAAGTCCAATCTCAGACGAATGGATCCCTCCTCCTCAGAATGTGTTCCAACTGAATTTCGATGGAGCTCAAAAGGAAATCCAGGTAAAGCCATTTTTGGAGGAATTTTCAGAGATCATAAAGGGGCCATCCTTCTAACTTTCTAGGCTCGAAAGGATGGGATTCTAATAACTCAGCAGAGCTTGAAGGGTTATGGCAAGGACTTCTTCTAGCTCAGTCACGTGATTTTTTACCTCTCATCATTAAAGGCGACTCTCAGATACTAATAAATATGGTGAACAAAATTATGTAGGGGACTCCCTCAAACAAAATTGGCAATAGTTGGAGACTAGCTGAAAGACTGGAACTTGTTGAAGATTGGCTCAGAGCCCACAGAGCAGTTAATTTCAAACATATTTGTCGGGAAGGCAATAAGGTGGCTGACCTTCTTTCCAACATCAGGGTGGAGAGTAACACTACTCTGAAAGCTAATGAATTATCATCTATCGCAACTGATGCACAGATGAAGGAATTCAATGAAATAGTTGAGAAGGAGAAGACTTAGGAAGGCGCTCCTAGTCACAGTAATTGCAGGGATACTGGTAAGAACACGATGGATGAATCCCTCTTCACCTCACATGGCCTATTCAGTGACATTCAGCATGGTGAAGCGGGCAGCTCTGCTGCTACGCGCCCTTCTGGTGGTTCGAGTTTTGAAAGGCCTACCATGCAGGTTGTGATGGCAATGATGATCGGTGATTAAGTGAGGACTGTCGATCACGCGCGCGGATCGATAGCCCAAACCACATCGGCAGATTGCAGAATGGGGAGACCAAAGGGCAAGGCCTTTACATATAGCAATATGCGATTACAATCAGATCGTATCGCAATATCACATCGGCAGAAACCAAGGGGCGGAGCCTTTACACCTTCATATGTGCGATGATGCGAACTCGATGGTATTTAAATATTATTTGATAATATTTGAGGTCTGCAGAAAATCCAGTTTCAATGCATTTTCAATGTATTTCGTTATATAATGAAATAACGAAGGTGGGGGAGAGACTCTTGGAGGTGGGGGAGAGCCACACGGCAACGCTTCCAGGGACGTGGTGGATGACATGGCAGATGAGTGAGCTTGCCCAATCATCGAGGAGCCCATTCCGACTGATCTCAACTAAGGCAACGTGGCATCCAGGCAGTGGATACGGCTAACGGAGAATAGGCAGGGGCTGCCTGATGATAGTTCGAGGCTGAATGTGGCTGCCCAGGTCTTCATTATCTGGTCTTTCTGTTTTTTGCTAGTGTTGCTTGGGTTCTAGTTTCCTATCTAGACTAATCATCAAGGAACCATCCTATTGTTTCTTTTGTGGGGTCTAGGCTTGAGAAGTGATACCATTTTTGAGGTTTCTGCTCTCATTGGACTGGTTTCCCCAATGTTGGGGCAGTCCAGATTTTGTTGATACTCTACGATACCTTGGCCGAGGCCTTGTCCTCTTTGTATCTTTCTATACATATTAATAGAGTACTTTTACTTAGAAAAAAAAAATTTTGTTGCTTCGCAAATAGATGAAGAAGATCAAATTTTAAATCTAATGAATAATAATAATTCTTCCTCATATTGTGAATAAGACTAAAATTTTCAAGAACAATACAATGTTGAATAGCTATCATCACATCAAATGGCTTTACATTATATGGAAAATTTTGGCAATTCTTCAATAGAAATCTTTCCAGGGAAAAATTTGCACATTAATGATAATTTGGAAGAATCCCAAAAGAAAGAATTAATAAATATGTTACAGGATCATTCCTCTGTTATGCATGGGAATATACTGATGTGAAAGGAATTGATCCTAATACTTGTATGCATCATATCTATATTGAAGAAAATGCTAGACCAGCTTGACAACCCCAAAGGAGGATGAATCCAAATTTAAGGGAAATTGCTAAAGAGGAATTACAAAAATTGTTGAATGTGAATTTCATTTACCTAATATCAAATAGTTAGTGGGTCTCACCATTATTAATTGTTCCAAAGAAAAATGGAAAATGGAGAGTATGCATCTATTATAGGGAATTGAATAAAGCTACATTGAAAGATCATTTTTTGCTTCCCTTTAAAGATCAAGTCCTTGATACATTGGTAGGGAAAAAGTAATTTTAATTCTTGGATGGTTTTAGTGGATATAACCAAATACAAGTAGCTCCGGAAGATCAAGACAACACAGCTTTTACCTTATCCATGGGGAAACTATGCTTACCAGGTACTTCTTTTTGGATTATGTAATGCGCCTGCAACATTCCAAAGGGCAGTTCTAGGCATTTTTTCTGATCTAATTCACGATTGTGTGGAAGATTACATGGACAATTTTACTGTCTATGGTAATTCTTTTGAGAAAGCTCTTGAAAATTTAGAAAAAAAACTCATTATATGTAAAGAAACAAATATCTCATTAAGCCATGAAAAATGTTTTATGATGTTTACTAAGGGAATTGTTTTAGGCCACCACATTTCAGGAGATGGAATTAAAGTGGATGCATCTAAAGTAGAAGTTATTTCCAAATTATTAGTTAATGCTAGTCAAAGAGATGTTAGGAGTTTTCTTGGTTTTACTAGTTATTACAGAAGATTCATAAAAAATAACTTCACAAAGATAGCCTCTCCACTTTTGAAATTACGTACAAAATACTATGAATTCATTTGGAATTCTCATTGCCAACAAGAATTTGAAACATTGAAAGAAAAGATTTATGAAGCACCCATCTTAAGAGGACCGAATTGGAGTCTTCCTTTTCATATTTCAACTAATGCTTGAGATACAACTTTGGGAGTTGTATTGTGATAGAAAAATTTGACTCCTTATGCCATTTATTACACAAGTAAAAATTTGACTCCCACAGAGTTAAATTATATTGTAAGAGAAAAGGAATTTTTAGTTGTTGTGCATGCCATTAATAAGTTTCGATTTTATATCACTGGTTATGAAACTTTTTTCACACAGATCACTCTACAAATAGATATTTAATGAATAAATCAATTACTAATGGAAGAGTTACAAAATGGCTATTGTTATTACAAGAATTCAATATTACTATTTTGGATAGACCTGGAAAGGATAACGTAGTTGTTGAGTTTCTATCTAGAATCCAAAATGATAATAAGGATGTTCATGTAAAAGATAATTTTCCTCATGAATATCTTTTTACAGTATCTATTAAATCTCCTTGGTTTCCAGATATTGCTAACTATTTGGATAAGGGAAAGTTATCGTCACATTTGTCTCCTCGTGACAAAAGGAAAGTTATTCAAACCAATGCATCTTGGTCATGGATAAATGGAGAATTGTACAAAATAGGGCCTCATTTAACTATTCGAAGATTTGTCAGAGAAGATGAAATACCATAAATATTAAAGGCTTGTCATGATGAACCATGTGGACGACACTTTGTTGATAAAAGGACTACCTATAAAATATTTCTCTTAGGATATTATTGGCCTTCTCTTTTTAAAGATGTCAAAGAATATGTTAAGATATGTGATAGTTTCTAAAGAATGGGAAAGCTTGTCACTTCAAATGAGATGCCTCTAAAACCTCAGATACTTATTGAACCCTTTGAAAAGTGGGCTCTGGATTTTGTTGGTCCAATCAATCCACCATCAAGGCAAAAAAGGTACATTATTGTTCGTACAGACTATGTCACAAAGTGGGTTGAAGCTAAAGCAATTCCTTTTGCTACTGGAAATGTTGTAGTTTCATTTCTTTTTGAGGATATTTTCACTAGTTTTGGTGTCCCAAGGGAAATTGTGACAAATCAAGGTACTCAATTTAAATCCAAGTTGGTGCAAAAGATAATGGAGGAATACAAGATCAAACATCAAAAGTCCACTCCATATCATCCCCAAGCAAACAGAAAAGTTGAAGCTACTAATAAAGTACTTGAAGCAATTCTTACCAAGACTATGCATCTGCATAGAAGGGATTGGGTAGAAAATCTTTTAGAAGCTTTATGGGCATATAATACCACATGGGGAAGCACAACGGGACATACTCCTTATGAACTTGTTTATGGGAAGCAAGTATTGTTTCCTATTGAGTTCCAAATAAAGACCTTCAAAACAACAGTCAAATTGGGTCTTGATCTATCAGAAGCCCAAAAATAAAGAATGGAGCAATTGAATGAACTTGATGAGATATGACAAGATGTTATTCAGAGGACCAATATAGTTCAACAGCAAAGATCGATATGGCATGATAAGTTTAACAAAGATAGGAAGTTCAAGCCGGGTTATTAGGCATTGCTTTTTTATTCTAAATTTAAAGGTTTTCAAGGAAAATTTCAAACTCATGGCTTGGTCCTTGTGAGATTGAAATTGTCGTTGATAATGGAGCAGTCAGAATTTAAACCATTGATGAAGAAAAAGTAACTTTCTATGTAAATGGTCATAGATTATGGATATGTCATAAAAGATTAACAAAGGAAGAGTTCATAAGAAATCTGCAAGATAATCTTGATTTGAAGTTGATCAAGGAATATTCTTCTTCCTCTCCAACTTAGCCTTCTACTTTTTTTCAAGAAAAATAAAAATAATAATAATTGTATAAACATGAAAACCAACATTGTGACATGTTTATACAGAAAATCTAAGTAGAAAACCAAGAATTCTTGGTAGCCTATATTTTCTTTTAAATTCCCTATTCTTGTTAGATCTAAGACTTTGTGATCCATATTGTAAATAATAATGTCTTTTGGATTAATCACATCATTAGGATTTGGTCGATGTTTCAAACCAACAAATGTGGTTCATCCTCGGGACAAAGGTGAAAAAATCATTCGATCTTCAAGAATAAATAGCATAGATGCATCATTGCCCAAAGTTAGTCGTTAGTAAATTAGTTACTAAGGTAAATAAAATAATATTATAAATTAGTTGTTAGGAATTATTTACTAAACAATTATCTATTTAGTTATAAAGTAGTTGTTAGGAATTTATTTATCTTAATTATATAATAATATTTATAATATAGCAAAATAATTATTAAATTAATCAAAATAATATTATAAGTTGTTAGAATTAGTTACAAAATATTATTTAGTTCTAAAGAAGTTGTTAGGAGTTTATTTATCTTAATTATATATATATAAATTAATTAATTTATAAAATTGCAAAAATTAAATAATAAAGTTATAGGGGTTCAGAAATGGGAAATAAGCAGTTAGTAAATAATTTACAAATAATATTTTAGAAATAAATTTAGGCTTGACTTATTTTAATAAAATAAATTATAAGAACTTAATATATTTTATAATAATACAAGGGTTAAAATAGAATATTTACTAGAATAATTTTAATTTAAAAAATTAATTTAAAAAAAGATGGGGGGGGGGAGGAGAAGACAAGGGGTGGAATCATGAAGAGAGGGTCGGAATCCAGCTATTGCTCAATTTCCAACCACCATCCATGTTGAGATTGCCAGCATGCCTCTCAATCTCGATAGCCTCTCTAAGCCTCCTATGGTGGAAGTGATCAACTCTAGCAATGACTCTAGAGTCCTCAATGCAGACATGGTGCTTGGATTTCTCCGCATGTTCAGATAGAGCTCATGAGCAGGGATGATAGTATCTTAGTCTTTTGCATGCTTATTAATTATCTGGTTAATGGACCAACTAGTTTCTCCAATGTAGGGAATCCCATAGGAATAAGGGATCGAGTAGACACCTTTCATGTCCTTAGGGTTGACAGGGACTTTTACATATCCAAGGGAATTTATAATGGTATTAAGAGGTTTGAACAAAGAAGAAACATTATTATTTGTAAGGATATGGGAAATCATGTCCATGGTCCCCTAGATAAATGGGAGATGAACCTTTGAGATAGGATCAACACAAGCAGTTTTAACCCTTAATCCTTTACAGGCTTTTTGAAAGTACTTGAGGCCTTGGGTTCTCTTATACCCATTATTTTTAAAAACTTCAAGAAGATGAGATTTCTCCTGCTCCAGGTGGTTCTCATAAAATATTCTCAGAGGACGGGTTCGAATAATGCTAAGAACACCAATTTTTTTGTTGGAAAATGTTGAGAACTAGCATGAAGATATTGTTCCGTGTGAGTTTTTTTGCAAAAAACTTGGTGAGAAACAGAACCATCATTCATTCTAGAGAGGAGAATGTCAAGGAAGGGGTTTGTCATGTCCATGGGGCCATATGATGGAAGTATCATCGACAAACCCCTTCCTTAACATTCTCCTCTCTAAAATGAATAATGGTTTCATTTCTCACCAAGTTGTTTGCAAAAAAACTCACACGCAACAATATCTTCATGCTAGTTCTCATCATTTTCTAGCACAGAAATTTGGTGTTGTTAGCACTCTTGCAACCTATGCTCTGATAATCTCTGATGAGAACCACCTGGAGTAGGAGAAATCTCATCTTCTTGAATTTTTTAAAAATAATGGGTATAGTAGAACTCAAGGCCTCAAGGCCTTTCAAAAATCC
Organism: Pinus taeda; assembly: GCA_000404065.3. Taxonomy (NCBI): domain Eukaryota; kingdom Viridiplantae; phylum Streptophyta; class Pinopsida; order Pinales; family Pinaceae; genus Pinus; species Pinus taeda. The sequence continues at coordinate 7,799 of APFE030784981.1, forward strand.
TGTAAAGGATTAAGGGTTCAAACTACACCTGTTGATCCTATCTCCAAGGGACCAAATACATGATTTCTCATATCCTTAGAAAGAAAAATGTTTCTTCTTCATTCAAACCTATTAATACCATTAGAAATTCCCTTGGATCTGTAAAAGACCCTGTCGATCGTAAGGACATGAAAGGTGTGTACTTGATCCCTTGTTCCTGTGGGATTCCCTACATTGGAGAAACTGGTCGGTATATTAACTAGAGAATTCATGAGCATGCAGCAGATGTTAGGCACAATCATTCCTGCTCATCAGCTCTAGCTGAACATGCGGGGAAATACAAGCAGCATGTTTGCATTGAGGACTCCAAAGTGATTGTTAAGGTTGATCACCTCCACCATAGGAAGCTTAGAGAGGCTATCGAGATTGAGAGGCATGATAGCAATCTCAACAGGGATGGTGGTTGGAAATTGAGTAAGAGCAGGATTTCGACCCTCTCTTCATGATTCCACCCCCTATCCCCCTCCCCCCACTTTTTTTATGTAAAATTCTTATTAAAATTATTTTAGTAAATATTCTATTTTAACCCTTGTATTTTATAAATATATTAAGCTCTTATAATTTAATTCATTTATTAAATAAATCAAGTCTAAATTTATTTCTAAATATTATTTGTATTATTTGTAAAATTATTTTACTAATTGTGTATTCCCATTTTTGAACCCCTATAACTTTACTATTTATTTTTTTGCAATATTATAAATTAATTAATTTAATATATATATAATTAAAAAAATAAACTCCTAACAACCTCTTTAGAACTAAATAATATTTTGTAACTAATTCCTAACAACTTATAATATTATTTTGATTAATTTAATAATTATTCTTGATATATTAGAAATTATTATATATAATTAAGATAAATAAATTCCTTATAGCTACTTTATAACTAAATAAATAACAGTTTAGTAAATAATTCCTAACAACTAATTTATAATATTATTTTATTTACCTTAATAGCTAATTTACTAATGGTGAGTTTCCAACGGCTAACTCTGGGCAATGATGCATCCATGTTATTTATTCTTGAAGATCGATTGATTTTTTCACCTTTGTCCTAAGGATCAACCACATTAGTTGGTTTGAAACATCGACCAAATCCTAATGATGTAATTAATCCAAAAGACATTACTATTCCCTATTCTTGTCCCATTTCTTTTATTCCTCTTTTGCATAAATAAGACAAATACAAAATTCTCAATAATCTTCAGCTCTCATGAAATTCTGCAACTGACTTGACATATTACAGCGAAAGCAAATGAAGATCATGGCCAAAGCAACCTGAATGGAGATCATAGCTAATGCAACCTCAGGAATCTACAAAAAGAGAAAATTAGTAAGGCAAAATAAAAGGTATGTAAATATTAGTTAAATAATAAAGGAAAAACATTGAGTTATGACATAAATAGATGATTATTTGTAAATTAATGTTGTTGCCGCAATTTCACATAATCATTATCCTTGTCATGATATGACATTAGTTCTTATGATCCAATTTACAATTTCTAATAATCATATCTTGTTATAAGATTTGTATGAGTCATTACACCTTTCCATCGCTCGAATTTACTTCACTTCCTCTGCATATCATCCCATTTATTCCATACACTATCACATTTCATTCACATTATATCCCACTTCCTTCAACTCTGTTCCATTTTCTTTGTCGAAAACATTTCAACTGCTACCCAATTTTCGTTCATGTCCTTGCTACACTCCATAATCATGTCAAAAAGGGTAATTAAGGAATGAAGCTTCCTCGACATGGGAGTTATTGTGTGTTCTGAGCCAAATGGGATCAAGTTTCTTGAAGCCTATCCACCGGTGAAGTAACAATTGCAGCAAGCACGATGGTTTTAGTTCTTTGAAAAATTTGATGGGCATGACAAGGAGGTCACAAAGTCGTTTGCTCAAGCCTATGATGGGATAGAAGTACAAATTGGAGATATCAGGTTGATCTTGACAGAGTAGTTCATGGCGAAAGCTATAGGATTTCCAAGAAATGGGGAAAGTTGGTTTAAAAATCATAAAATCAAAGAGAAAGATTGGGAAATCTTCCTTAAAAACCCAAGTACGGACATCTCCATTTTTAAGAGAGGAATTCCAGTAACAACTTTAAAAATTAAATGGAGAAATTTATTGTTAATCATTCAGAAGTTCATAACCTATGAGGGTAGGTTTGGGAATATGTTCTTTTATCATGCTCTGTTGTTGATGCATTTTATTGATGGCAACGAAATCAATTTGCCATATTTCATGCTTTGTAGTTTAAGAAAAATGGTCGTTAATATCCAAAAAAAAACACAGTCTACTAACAGCGCTCCGTATCATCACGAGAATAGTAAAAATTTTAATTGAAGCCTGTTTGAGAAGTAAAGCGGATAATTGGGAGGATTTTCTGGTTCAAAAACATTTCAAAGAGGCTAAGTAAGATGAGTCTAGTTCCAAGATAAGAAGAAATCGCCGGAAACTTCCCTCAAACCCTAAGCTTGAAAATGAAGTACATGCACAAGGAATTCCACAAGATGAGAACACATAGAAAGATTCCGATGATGAAAGCCCTCTTGCAAATGTTTTAGAGAGTCTCAGAAAGAAGAAATATGTCAATACACATAAAGACCCATCAAAATAAGGAACATAGCAAGACAAAAATAACAAAAGAAAGCATGCTCTTGTTGCTTAAAAATCAAGAAGAAGTGCATGAATTATGAAATCGACCATTAAACAGTCTCTAGATTTTGTTGATTTAGAAGAAACATAGAAAATACCATCACCAATTGCAAATCCAAAAAGAAAGACCCAGAAATCGACCCTGTTCAACAGGAAATCTATGACTATATAAAATCTCTTGAAAGAAAGCCCAAGGAAAAGTTGTTGATTTATCCTCAAATAAAGAAGAAACTTTGAGTGAATAAGTTCATTTCAGTCCTCCAAAAGAATCTAGAATTGAAAATGTTCTTAAGCAAGAAATTTAAGAACTAGAAGTGTGAAACAAGTTTGTGAAGAAAGAACATGAAGCAATGAACTAGATAATGACATTCAAATGACTCAAAATGATAATATTCTCTTACCTTTTTGCCACTGGTAGAAGAAAAACAAGAAGTTAAAGGCTAAAAATAAACCTCTCAACAGCAAAATCAGGGGTTTGCAATGCAGGGTTTTAATGAAGAAACCAAGGATGGCAACCAGAACCAGAATCAGAAAAATAGAGAATACTAATTTAGATGTTCTTGCTCGAAGTAGCTCAGTGATAGAGTGGGTCACAAAATTTTGAAATTTTGTGCATGAGGACATGCAATATCTTCTATGTGGGGAAATGTTGAAGACCAAAATTCCTTTTTTACACCTTCCTTAAAATCCATTCACTCCATTTCCTTCCTTTTTGACCATAATAATATCAATAAGGTGTCATCTTACAAGGTTATGGGAAAAAGAATGTACTTAATCATATTTTATTCATATTTTCATTGTTTCCTTATTATTTGATTTAATATTTGCATAAGCTACCGAATTACATCAATTCTGCAGCTAATGATCGATTCTGCAGCTTACTTGAAGAATCTGTAGGTTCTAAAACACCAATTGAGGAACGAAATATATGGATGGGTAGCTAACAACCGCCATAATGATATCCACCTATCTCCATGATCCAGCAAGATGATAAGGATGTCGTATATGCAAGTCAACGTGGAAGTCAGCCCAGCTGAAAAGGAGCCAAAGACAAATCAAGCGAACAAGGAGATCGATGATAAGGACGAAGCTTATATTTTGCCTCATGATTTGCTTCTTTGATAAAAAAATCATGAAGAATCACTATTTCATGTTATCTTATGTTATTTTTAGAGTTTTTTTCAAGTATGATAGGCTTAGAAATCTCCAAACAGATTATTGAAGGAGGTTATAAAACTCGCCTCTCAGCATGACGATGACACATAGACTCGTTATTATTTTGAAATACTCTTTGCAATTATTAAAACAATCTTGTTATTCCTCTATGCATTGCGTTTATATGTGTGTTTAATCTTTGTTGATGGTTGCATACCTACAACTCACATGAGAGCCCCTTGGGAGCTATAAGGTTTCATTTTCATTTCTAGTTAATATTTCAGTTCTGTAGCATTAGATTATCATAGCTAATCTTTCAGTTTTTATATTCAGAGAATGCTTATGACAGTGAGAACAAATTTTGTTGAAGATTTATTTTCTATATTTAATCATTTCGTTGTGTGAAGGATGAAGAAAATAAATAAATAAGGGATCTATTATGCACATGTAAATTTTAGAGTAGATTCATTTAATTTCGAATTGTAATTAGAAGTATAATTCTTTCAAGACTTTATTAGTGTGATTTAGATTTGCTAGTGTGATATTTTAATTATGAACTTAAAATTTGGTTTCATTTTTGGCAATGAGTAGTAGATCGAGATTCGTCGGCGTGATATTTATTTCTGGAATTTTAGATTAGCTTTCTTTTCTACAAGCATAAGAGAATTTGGATTTGATTTTTGTATTTATTTTTGCGCTTCAAAACAGTTTTATTTGTGTCAGTGTGATATTTTTATTTCTTGCAAGAGTGTCAATTTATTAGATAAAACATGTGCATGAAAACATCCTAATTCAATTTGAAAATATACTCACATAATAAAGAATCCTAGCACAACTCATGCACATACACTTCATCAGTTTACAAGCTCTGGTTGATAATTTATGCAGTAATTTAAGCTCAATTAAATTACCAAATAGTTTAATGATATGATTTTTATACCGAAGGTGTTCCTATAATGAGTTTGGTTGGGCAAATCTAACCAATAAAGGACCCTCGTTTTTCATCTTCCTTCCTCCAACAATCTTTGACCACGTGGACGACACTGGCATGGAGACTCATGATTCCTTCTCAGCACATTCCAAGAGCTTTAGCATCACTAACCACATAAAAGTGCCACTTGACACCCTCATTGAACTCTCGTGATTCCTTTTCATCACATTCCAAGAGCTTTTGCATCGCTAACCACATAAAATCACCACCTGGTACCCTCATTGAACTCCCAATAAGGTTAGCCCCTCCAAAATCACCATGTGTAACATAAGAAGTGGTTTGTGGCAATGTTGCACTGGTTTTTTTAAATTTCCAAACATTAACAATAATCTCTTAACAAAGCAGTTCTTCAATCAGGGTTGGCTTTTGGTGGGATGGAGGTTGCAGGTTGCTTTTCAAGCAACCTTTCATGTGACTTTAGCCCAACTTTCAGCTCCTCTCATAACATAAAGCCTCCAAAGTCCAACCACTTATAATGTAAGGTCTTGTGCTTCTTCAATATTGTTCAGCTCTGGGATTTTGAGCTTTCTATCATTTTTATCAGTTTTAGAATTCACTCCACACAAGATATTGTAAGGTTCCACGCAAAAACAAAACAAAAACAAAAATAAAAACAAAAACAAAAACAAAAACAAAAAACAAAACACAAAAAAAACAAAACACAAAAAAACAAAAAACAAAAAACAAAACAAAAAAACAAAAAAAAATAATATATATATATAATATATATAATATATATATATAATATATATATATATATATATATATATATATATATATATATATATATATATATAATCATAGTTTGCATTTGGGTTTGCGAATACCTTCCCTAAGTTTTAAAATTTTGAAACTCAAAATTTTCAGATTAATAGAACTCTATGAAAAAGGTCTCATTATCATCATGGGATGGTCTCCAGTAAATGCTCTCAGTGATATCTAGAAACTGAAAAGTTAGTAGTCATTTTGTTGTTGGTGCAATAAAATTCTTGGAGATAATCAAAGAAGTAGACCATGATCTAACTATCATGTAGGTAAATTATTATAGAATTTAGACTTCTGTGATCCATAACATGTTTGTGAGAATAATTTCGGCAAAATCACATAAAAAATTTATTCATCGACGTGTTTCGAACCAACCAATGTGGTTCATCGTCAGGACAAGTTGAAGATCCAATCTGAGCGACAAGTTAAATAGGGATAGCAGGCCATTCCAATAGCTATATTTTACCGAGTAACAAATAAACAAGACCTCTAATGGCAAAATATAGCTATTGGAATGGCCTGCTATCCCTATTTAACTTATCGCTCAGATTGGATCTTCAGCTTGTCCTGACGATGAACCACACTGGTTGGTTCGAAACGCATCGATGAATAAATTTTTTATGTGATTTTTCCGAAATTATTCTCACAAACATATCATGTAGGTAATTTCTGATGAAGTGCAAATTGGATGTTGAAAGGAAGCACCCATGCCTAAAAACAAGTAGAGAACTAGAAATCATTGAAATGATATCAGCTTTAATGGTTGCAATGGATGCACAACTTATTGTAGAGGTCTCTTCAAGACCCTTTGCAACTATAATAGCCCTGGAAACTACAGCTCGGGAGACCGGTGGCCACCTCGTCTACATTGTGCCAGTGAATTACCACACCATATAGGGCAATTCCATGAAGGCCATGAAGGCATTTCAGCTGGAGGACACAACCAACTTCGTTATTGAAAGGACCAACAAATTTCTTTCGAGTTACAAAAATGTCGATTTTTGTTTCATTGACTGCAAGACACAAGATTGTTGAGGGTGTAACCACCATTTCCATATCTACCTACTTTCACCGGGCATGCCAGTGTAAACATGAATTGAGGGCTACTATGACATGAATCAACCTCCTAGGTGCAGTTAAGGAAGCAGAATCAACAATTCAAAACTTTACTGACTTCACTCAGGGGCTACAGGACCCCCAGGAGCTAAACAACCACTCTAGGTGCCCAAAACCCAAGTTAAATTTCTCTTTTAGTGATATGGACTCCCATATGCAGGCATGACATTGCATAAATTCGACTATAATCCTCTAGCTGCATGGATGACCCTTCCTTCTAGTGACTATAGTCTAATTTTCCGAGTTATGTGCATATGACCCCGAGATCTGAGCCACTTTTTAAGGGCTAGTAGCCATACCTCTTCTCATAACTTGATAAAACTTTCTAGAACAACGAATGAAACTACGAAAAATCCATTAATACAAAACTTAGACAAGAACTTGACCTAACAAATTTTAACCATGATAGTCATTATGTCAAACACATGGCGAGCATGAAATGAATGCATATCTAAACATAGAGATCTGAAGCTTATATGAGAACCATCAAGAATGTCTAATGCCCTCTCACAATAGTTGCAATAACATCTATTAGGTCGTGCATTCAATAATCATTCATTTACCAATCAAAACATGATAATAGCCATAACTTGAATCTATCATAAAACCATGCTTATAACCAACATATAACCAAAATAATAACAGTTATAGAACAACCATCAAAGCCACATAATAACGAGTACATTTACTCATAAAATACAAGAGGAAATTAGCTCCTATTAACATATACAAAGGCCAACCAAGTCAGGGACTTCCATGTACCACCCAACCATAGATTGGGTTGAACAAAATCTCTCTTTCAGGGAATCACCCCCAACCCATTTTCCAAGCATAATTGTGGGATCTAATGGGATACACCAATACATAAACAAACAAGGGAATCCAGAGGCTAAACCACCTCCACCCTCACATTATTGTGATCTCACCTAAACTGGTCCTGAGATCAGAAAACCAAACCGAGCTTGGATGCCTCAGAATTCCTTCACCATCCCTTGAGGAATTTTCCTATCTCCACCCACTTGTTGAGGGTTTCTAGGAGAAAACCATCTCCACCACTAACCCTTGAGATTTTCCTAAGACCACATCACCCGGATCGAACACTTTATGGCAATCCAAAGCTCAACGAAGAATGAATCCCATCACACCATGACTATCCAGAAATGGCAAGGTAAGGCTAAAACCACTGTCAAACCAGGAAAAACTCATGCCAATGACAACAAATACACACATGCATATACCATGCATGCCAAAACCAACTAGGAAATCATACATGCAACCTATTACCTGCAAGTATTCCTGTTGAAGTCGCTTGATCCAACTCTTCCTTGCTTGATACTTGTTTTCTTTTGCTTGCTTTTCTTTCCTTGTCCTTCCTTTGCTTGCTTGTTTTTTTCCCTTGGTGCTCTTCTCCTCTCTAAAGTCAATCCCAAAACTAAACTAACCAAAAGGCTCCAAATTGATGCTCTGGTGCCTTTTTATCATTGATTCCTATAATTTCTTTATTTTTCTTCTATTTTCCTTTAATTTCCTCCTTGCATGCAACCTTTGACTTTTCATCTCCCTTTTATCTTATTATCCTTTATTTTCATAAATAGATGCCAATTAATGCATTTTTTCCTTTTCAAAACATTTTCCATTGCCTTTGTCAATTTCCCCTTAGCCATAATAAACAATAAGTGATTCCCACTGGGATGTTTTTCCCAACATTCAACTTGGAATACGTGTCCCATGACCTTGGTCTTATTTTTCATTTATTAACTTTATTACATGAAATTTTAACCCGGGCCTATTACAGACCCCTCGCCCTAAGGGGAACACCGTCCCCGGTGTTTAATGGCACCTATGGCAAGCAAGGCCGCTGAAATCAAAACATACTACCCATGGAGCTTTATAACTTAGCTTTGACGCAGTATTAACAATGAAAAACCTACTCAAAAGCAAAACCATCATGACAACCATACCTCTGACTGGAGCTTTATAACACAACTCATTGCGGTAATTACAACAACAACCATACATAAATATGTACATATATCAAAAACTCATTTGCCTCCACCGACAAATAATGAAGGATACATAGCCCGCATCTGATCAGCAATCTCCCATGTAGTTTCATCGGGACCAAAGTTATTCCACTGCACTTTAACTTGCTTGATTGCTCGGTTTCGGAGCATGAGTTATTTCCGTTGCTATATGCACTGAGGTTCTCACTAGAATTCTCCTTTTGGCTCCACCTGCAATATAGACCAATCAATCACATTATCAACATCCTTTACATATCGTTTAAGCAATTAAACATGGAAAACATCATGGACTTTCACTATCAGAGTCAGTGCAAGTCTGTAGGCCACTAGTCCAATCCTCTGAAGGATCTCAAAAGGCCCACAAGACCGAGGTGCCAACTTGGCACATGAACCAATCCTCAAGGAGCTCTTTTTGGGCTTGATGAGCAAGTACACATGCTCCCCAACCTTAAACTCCTTAAATTCCATGTACTTAACTACATAAATCTTTTGTCTATCCTATGTTGACTTTAGATTCTTCTTGCTAACCTACATTTATTTTTCCATCCATGCCAACATGTCCACTCCTATAAACACCCTGTTCACTAGATCACTCTAGTTGATGGGAGTATTACAACTCCACCCATAAAGTGCCTCAAATGAACTCATCCTTAGTGACTCCCTATATCCATTGTTGTAAGCAAAATATAACAATGGAATATACTCCTCCCACCTCCTATACTGATGCATAGCATACATTGTCGACATGTTCTCTAGAATCATGTTGACCCTCTCTATCTGTCCATCTTTCTACAGATTATAAGTTGTACTAAAGGCCAACTCTGTACCCAAACATGCAAATAACTCCTTCCAAAACCTAGAAATGGACTTGGAATCTTTATCTAATGTGATATTCTTAGGAACACCATGCAATCTCACTATCTCCTTGATGAATATTTGTGCTAGCTTGCTGGCTGAATTAGTAGTCTTTACTAGAATGAAGTGAGCTACCTTTCTCAACCTATCAACCATAACCATGATGGAATCATGTTGCTTCAATGTCCTCGACAAACCTATTATTAAATCCATGGAAATAACCTCCCATTTCCACTCTAGAATCAAAATAGGTTGTAACAAAGCAGCTTACACTCAGCTTTCACATATTGACAATCCAGACATCTAGCAACAAACTCTGCCACTTCCTTCTTCAAATTTGGAAAATAGTATAACTTCTTCACAACTATCAACGTATTTTGATATCTCAAGTGACCTTAATATGGCTTAACATAAAAATCCCTTGAGATAAGCTTCTTGAGCTCACTGTCATCTGGCACATGAATCATGTCCCTCAATCTTACCAAGCCATTTGTCGTGAGATGATAATCCATATCCTGTTCACCTGTACCCTATTGTAACCTGTGCTTAAGTTGTTGATACCTATCATCTTGTTTTCCTTCCTGTAAGATCTGATCCTATAAATTTATCCCATACAATCTCATAGCGACAACATAGTTTACATGCAATCTCCTACTGAGAGAATCTGCAACCGTGATCTCATTTTCTTTAATATATCCGATCTCAAAGTCAAATTGTAACTTCCTTGGTAAAAAATCCATGTAATAAAGTTAACAAATGAAAAATAAGACCAAGGTCATGGGACACGTATTCCAAGTTAAATGTTGGGAAAAAACATATTGATGGGGATCATTTGTGATTAATTAATTCCTATGGAAATTGGCAAAGGCAAAGTAGCATTAATTGGCATTTTATTTATGAAAATAATGGAAAATAGGAGAAAAGGGATATGAAAGGTAGCATATTTTCATGTGAGGAAAAGTGAAGGAAAAACTGAGCAAAATGAAGAAATTAGAGCCCTCAAAGATAAAAAATGTTTCTGAATATCAGTTCATGGTTTTTTGTCCATTTTCACTTGGAGCTCTCTCTCTCTCTCTCTCTCTCTCTCTCTCTCTCTCTCTCTCTCTCTCTCTCTCTCTCTCTCTCTCTCTCTCTCGCTTAGAGAAATCTTGGAGCATTCTTGGAGCACATTGGCTTTTGAGAAAGAAGGAAAAGGAAAGCAGGAAAGCGCAAGGGGACAACATGATCAACAACTACAACTGCATTAATTTGCAGGTGATCCAAATTGGATCCTAAACACTCACTAAATTTTCATGAATGTTTCAAGTTATGCCAAAAGATTCAAGTCTTAGAAAAATCAAAGCTATCAAAAGGAATCCTTGTAACAGATGCAGTTGTGGCCAGAGTGGAGCAACGAGGACCCTCGGTCGAGCGCGCAGACCTTTGGCCCATGGTAACGCGCGCTGGTGCAAACTGGAAAAATAGGAGGCCAAATCAAGAAACAAGGGTGGTTTCTGATACACGATTAGTGTAATCGCATATCACAGGGCATCCCCCTTAGTGAAGGAACGCCCTGAAGTGCCCGAACCAGAAATCGCTATAACATTCGGAAAAGTAACGCATTCGGTTCCGTAGTGCGGGATTCCACAAACCAGCAGGATATCAAAAGGCCTCGAGGTGATAAGCAGTTTTGACTGAGTCCCACCTAATGCCACACATCAAGTGACATGTGTCCGACGGATGAGAGAGAAAACCACCGGCATCGGACGAGTAAACATCATACGACTTGTCTGTCCGATATGCAGGACAACCGTAGGATCTGGGGGGCCCAGATCAATAGAGAGATGCGTCCCGATGACTAACCAGATTTGACAAGTCAAAAAGCAAGATGACAAGGGATTTGAAGTCTGACGTGGATGATGAGTTGGCAAACAATTCATGGTTCGCGGGCGATCTTGATCAAATAGAATTAACAACCATTCAAAAATGATTCAAGGAATCGGACACCCAGTTCGTTAGGAAACAGGTGGCCACTTCCCTACGAGGCATTACCCAGTGATGATGATGTAGAGTAGAGGAATTCGAGTGGACAGAGGTAAGGAAACTAGAAGGCCAGGAAGCGGAAACGAACAGTCAAAAGAACAGACTGGCTTTAAATCCATGACTTGAAAAAAGTAGAAAACAACAACACAAGAAGGCAGATAGCTAAGAGCAGAAAATAGAGAGTAGAAGTCAAGTTGACCTAAAGGTAGCATCGAGCCAGACAGAGCCAAAGAGAGTCAGAGAGTATGCGTACTCCATAGAATGCTTGAGAGGTTCAAGCAAACTCCTCGTCATAGGCTTGTCGTACTATTGTGGCCATGAGAGGTCGAAATTCCGTAAGGAGAGTCTGTGCACTCCATTCCTACTATCTTTTATCTATTCAGTGAGACTCATATTGAGCTCACTATTGTAAAAACCCTACTTAAAAACATAATAGAGAGGCCACCACTGACAGCCGAACTAAGAGACGTAGCCCAAGAGCATTGGGTGAACTCCTTATTAAACTTGTTGTCTTACATGTTTTCCTGTTATGTTTCTCTCTAACTGCCTCAGTGTCAGTGTATTTTGCAACCTTATCGATCCATTGCATAAAGTAACATAGGCACATCCATGCACATGAGTCTGTAATACCTTTAATTCTTTGAAGCTGGATAAATTCCACATCAAGTGGTATCAAAGCTTTAGGTTACTAAGGTTAGACAAGCTTGTGCTGGATCTTGTTGTTGAATGCTAACTAGATCAAAGCTTAAATTAGGAGAAGGAGAGTTGGCTGAAACTAACCTGGAAATTGAAAGATTCTATTCTAAGAGGAAAATGTCAAAAAAAAATCCCTTGGAATCAGACCCCCAGTTCATGGATAGTTTTATGACCATGAGATCCATGGTTGAGGAAATGTATAGGGAATTTAAGAAAAATAGAGATAAAGATTCATCAAGCTCCAAACAAGACAAAGGAGTAGAAGAATCTCTCCTCCATGACCACTCTAAGGCAAAGGGAAAGAAGAAAAATTTCTCACACCTCCTAATAGCCCTGAAAATAAAAAGAAGACATCTTTGATTAAATTAGATGTTAAATTTGATTTACTAATATATGATGTGTAGAAATTTTTAATAATATAACACTTATTCATAGACAGTATCCTGATTATACACTATTTTTGAAATGCATGCATAATACATAACCTCCTCTACGTTGATCATCAATTTGCGGAATTAAAGAAACAATTGCATGCGCACATTGAAGCATCAATCACACATATCAACACAGTATGTAATGGGGAAAGCATCCAGCTGAAAACCCTGAACTATCTATATATTATAATGATTGAGAACATGTAACAATACATAGTACAATACTCCTCACAAGTACTCAGTACTATCTCCACTTGTTACACACAAACTAGCTCAGATCTTAATCAAGTCACAGGTTCAAATCTCCTCCGTTGTTTGCATGCCTCCACTGCGAAATACCTGTTGAGAATAGAACCGAATGTGTGATCCAAACTTGAATTCCCTTGGCCTATACCACGCAATCCTCATTGGAAATACTCAAATCCATTGATTATGCAAATCTCATGCACAACTATAGTCACAACTGATAGTAGACTCACCCTTTCATCCACCTCTAACACTTGTCTCCACTGAACTGTCCATGCACTGAGTTAACTAATGTATCCTTAAGTTGATTTATGAGTTAATAATTAGTGAATTAATTAATAATTAATTCACACCACTCATCACTAGTGTATTAGGCAATTAGACTAAACACAACTAGTTCAACTAAGTCAAACTGAACACAACTCAATCAACTCCTCAATCAACTCCACCAAAACTCAACCACTTGAGTTCTAACTGAAGTCCTTCATGCAATAGCTCCACTAACCCATAAGAAAAGTGTATTTCCTTCTGGAAACTGCATTTTCCACATCTGTAGCTCGAATTGAAGTGTTGCAAGAGGATAAGATAATGTTTATAGTCCAAATATTATCAAGAGTTAATAATATTCGACTGTTCTATTTTTAGACTGGTAGTCTAAAAATAGACTCCGCCCATATCTCTAAAAATAGAGGTCCATCTATTTTTACCAACATGACCAATCATCCATAAATAGCATCTTGCAACTCATAGACCATGATCCATATGTCTAAAAATAGACTTTGCGCCAAAAATAGCTTGCGGGCCCACTTAGTGAAGGCGACTTTTTTTCACTAAGCTCCATCATCTTGTTGCATTTTCAACACTCCCTCTCAACAAGATATGGATTATCTACAACCCCTATCCTGCCTCTGTGGTATTCAAATTTGCTCCTGGTGAGCGCCTTCGTCAAGACATCAGCATCCTGATCCTCCGTGGGAATATATGAAAATAACATGATTCTTCGCTGCACACAATCTCTGATATGATGGTCCCTGATGTCGTCCGTTGGACTCCCTACCCAATCTGCATCTATGAAGCCACATAGCTTCACCTCATCCTCCTGTCTGTACCACAATCCATACCTCGATGTGTACCAAGCACGAGGTGTTTGTTTCAACCCATATAGCGCTCTCTTGAGCCTGCACACATGTGACTCGCTGCTGAAGATCTCGAAACCTTCGGGCTGCTCGAAGTACACCTCCTCCTTAATGAATCCATTGAGGAACACATTCTTCACATCCATCTGATGAATGTGACACCCCATCTACGCTGAGAGAGCAAGAATCATCCGTATGGAAGAATACCTTGCGACAGGTGCAAAGGTCTCCTCATAATCAATCCCCTCTATCTGTGAGAAGCCTCGGGTAACAAATCTTGCCTTGTACTTCTCCACACTCCCCTCAACTGCCTACTTCACTTTGTAGATCCATCTCAAACACACCAGTAATTTCCCTTCTGGTCTTGGGACAATCTCCCATGCACTGTTCCTGACAATCGAATCATACTCTTCCACCATGGTATCTACCCATACGGGATCCTCCACATCTTCCTCGAAAGAGGATGGCTCACTCACGACACATTTTCTCACAAGAGCCATGTATCCAGTGTACCGATCAGGTGACTGTCTCTGTCTGTGTTGTGTTGTAGGTGGTCCTACAACCTTCTCTGCATCTTGAGCCAGTCACTCAGCTTCTGTAGTGCGCTTTCGCCCTTTGATGGTTGGTGCTGCATGAGTGGTCTCTTCCACTCCATGAACTTCCTTTTGTGGCTGATCCATGTCTTGAAGCTCATCCTTAGGAACTAATAGCTCCTCATCTGCATGCAAGTGTGGCTCCCTCTCAAGCGAACACTTCATGGCTTTCTCCTCCTGAAATTTGATATCCCATCGCACAACAGTCTTACGACTGTCTGGCAAATACACACGATAGTTGTGGGGCATATCAGTGTACCCCACAAATATCCCAACCTCTGCAGTTGGCTCCAACTTCTTCCTGGCATCCTTCATCACATGCATGTAAACAAGAGAACCAAAAATCCTCAAATGGGAAATATCAGGCCCCTTACCAGAATAAGCCTCCTCGGGTGTACTCATGCCAAGTATCTTGTGAGGATAACGGTTCTACACATATGCTGCAGTATTGCATGCCTCTGCCCACAAGTGAAGCGGTAGGCCCTAATTATGCAACATCGCCTGTGAAGCACCCACGATCGTTCTGTTCTTTTGCTCAGCAACCTCGTTCTGCTGTGGGTTATGGGGAGCTATGAGCTCTCTTCGAATCCCTTCTACGCTGTAGAAGTCCTTGAACTCACCGGAGATGAATTTACCACCATTATCGCTCCTAAGAGCCTTCACCTTCTTCCCCGATTCCTTCTCGACCAGTGCTTTGAACTCACATAACTTTGAGTATGTCTCGCTCTTCTTCTGCATGAAGAACATCTAACACTTTCGGGAGAAATCATCGACAAAGATCACATAGTACCTGTGCTTTGCTGTCGAAGCTACTGAGAAAGTTCCACGCACGTCTGTGTGAATTCTCTCAAGGATCGTTGTGGCGTGACTATCCTTCTCGTGAAAGGCGGCTTTCACAAATTTTCCCAAAGTACACCCCTTGCGCTGATCTGACTGCGCAAGAGTGCCTTTAGGAAGCCCAATAGAAATCTTCTACAGTATCTTCAAGGCTCCATGGTGAAGGTGGCCCAATCTCCAGTGCCGTAGCTCACCATCATCCCGGCTCACCACTCCTTTTGCCTTGCATGCCATTGCTGCACAGCCATCTACATGCAACTAATAAAGGTTCTTGACTCGAACCCCTATCTTCCAGGTTTCTCCAGTTGTCTTACTGCACAAGAAAGCCTTTCCCTTGCTGAAAACAACATCATATCTCTTGTCTTCTAACATCGCCACAGAGATAAGATTCTTCTTCAATCACAGAACATGCATCACTTCCTTCAATATGAAGGGTTTACCAGACTCCCTCTCAAAGGAAATGGTACCGATACCAGTCGCACTGTATCTACCATCATCGCCCATCTCGATGTGCACTCCAAGATATTTCTCATTCAGATCAGAAAACAAATCTCGATCTCCTGTCATGTGAAAAGACGCACCACTGTCCAAGAACCATATTGATCCCATCACACTTGATACCAAGCATGCGATCAGTGAAAAATGTAGCTCAAACTGCGAGGCTAAGGCCTCTCCCGCTGCAGATCCATCAGCTTGCTTATTTTTATTCTTCTGCGGATAATTTGTGGCATAGTGTTCATGCTGGTGACAGTGAAAGCACTTCACCTTGGACATGTCCTGCTTCTTGCCTTTTGCACTGGAATGAGAAGCTTTCTTGTTCTTCCCCTTCTTTTCTTTGGCAGCCAAAGTGCAATTTTCTTCATCAAATGCCTTTGATGAAGGTCCGTCCCTAGTATTTCGCCTGATCTCCTCTTGCACAATATCCAACCAAAGTCTCTCCCATCCTAGAAATTTCTCCTTACTGTTAGCCTCCTGCTCATAGCAGGTATTCACCTTTCGTGATCGACATATTTACAGGCCAAATATGTCATGCTTTGCTTGCAGCAATGTTCCATATTTGAAATTTGCTACTGTGGCAAAAAGGGCACAAAATCCTCAGGCACGAAAGTCATTGCATGTATTCTTGAGGACCTTGGACCAGGCACTATTAAACATTTCTCAAGCATGACCTCTTACATCACCTCAAGGACAGCACTATGCACCATCCAAAGTCATATGAGCATTTGTCTACTATTTCTACTTTGCCAAAAGAGGCCTGCTAGTATTGATAATTCAGATTCAGTTGTGGATGTCAAGTGTGCTTCCTTTGGGTGCATGTGTTTCCTCTTAAACTCTATGCTCCAGCAGTTTTGCCACTTCTTTTTGCCTGACAGCAACAGCAGAAGCTAGTCACCTAGAACCATTCGGGCCTAGCTTTAAGAAATCAATTAAAGGTGCAATATTAGCCGATGGATTAAATACTTTCCTAGCAGAACTGGGAACAATGACACCTGTAACTACATATGCCTAGAACAATGGAGTTATCTCTCTTTCTCGCTGTGCATCACGCCAAGCAGGATTTGCATGTTGTATATGGCTGTTGGTATTGGGAATCTTCTCCAAGTTTGCAGCAATTATTCTCTCAATACCATCGAGGATTTCAATAGTGATGAATGCTACCTATGTGGAATGGACGGGAATTTGATTTGTTGTGATGGTTTCCCTTCAGCATATCATTTTCAATGTGTTGGACTTTCCAAAGCTCATTTACTTGAAGGGGAATGGTATTGTCCAGAGTGTGCTGTAGAGAAAATTGATGCCCTGGGATCTAAAGCATCGAAGTCATTGAATGGGGCTGAGATATTTGGTATTGATCCATATGGGCGTGTCTTCTTTGGCACTTGTGGCTACCTACTGGTGTCTGACTCTGCATCAAATCCAACTGCCACATACAGGTATTACAAAAAAAGGGATTTGACAAAAGTCATGGAGACATTAGAATTATCAGGTCCTTTTTATGATGACATTAAAAACTCAATACTACAGTACTGGGGTGTTGCAGAAGGCAAACAAGATTCAGTTTTCCTGCAAAGGACAGATATTACTTCTGGCAATAGCCCAATAGACTTGTCATGTCTGTCTATCTCTGAGCATCTGGTTGAAGATGCTAGTGCATCAGGTCTTCTAAGTGTGAGCTCTGAAAGAAAACCAGAAAAGGATTGTAGTGTTCATGATCATGAGGGTTTACATGTTTTAGACATGACACATTATGACAGAAAAAATGAATTGTTGGTAATTGATCCTAGTAATTTCAAAGAAACTAAGATCAGATCTTCTCAAGAGGCTACAGGAGTTGTTCCAAGCAGCTCAGTGGGTGTGAATTCACAAGAATGTGGGAATGCTTTAAAACAACAGATTGATCTTGACACTGATAGCACTGCAGATGGATTTTCTTAAGAGCAGTCCCATACCCGGGCAGCAACAAGCAAAAGAGGAAGCAGAGAATAGCCCTGTTTCACTTACAAATAAAGAAGAAATGTTTTCTGGGCCTGAATTTTTTACTTCTGATAATACTATATGGGTGGGGAATGAAGAGATGCTGGAGGACTCGACGTCCTTACAGCATGATTATTGTAACGTGATAGAATGTGCAATGGAAAGCTATTCAAAAGCCATTCCAGATGAGACACTGTATTCACCACCTCATACAGTTATCATCAATAACCAAAACCCAAGTGCATTGATAAATTCGGTATTTGAAAGCCCTACAGAATTGATTCCAGATGAGACGCTAGGTTCACTAGCACAAACAGTTACCACCAGTAACCAATCCCCAAGCGCATTTATGAATTCCGAAGGCCCTTAACCCGAGTTACCGAACCAGAATGCTACTGATCAGGCCTCAAGCAAGGATTCGGAGGTCTCTCTCTTTCAAGTTATGAAAATTGTATCTGACAAGCAGGATTTGAGCTTTGTAGAGAAGGTTAGGCTTCCAGAACAACAGATTCTTCGTCTCTGTAATGGAATTGTACCTAATTCTGCAGAAAATCAATACTCAGATATCAGAATCAGTTTCAAGTCCTTAAATCAACAATCTTTGCCGACAATTGGCTTCTATGGGGACAAGCGAACGATGGGTAGAATATTGAAGGAGATGGGTGTTATAGATCATACTGTTCATGCGCAAATGGAGGAAGACAAATTTGAACCAGGTTTGTATGTTGGTCTTTTGAAGCGTTACATAATTTATTGGCATCAAGGTAGCCATCTCAAGGATGCATCAAGGAAACAGGTTTCTTGCAATTTCATACGGTATGTAGTGGATTTGTGTGATGATGTTATTGTGTGCGTTGAAGAGCATAACCTTCTGGGATCTCTGTCTGCTTCTGTCACAACCACTTCTCGTAGATTGAAACGAACTCAGAGGCTCAAGATAAGTCATGTCCAGAATTCTGAAAATGATGTCGGGGTTTCGCCCGGGTTCAACGTAAACATAGGAAAATATATCAACACGATCTCTCCTGAAGGTCTGACAATACCGAAACATACATTGTTCTTTGCTGAAGGATATCACAAATGTGCTTTTCTCACTGCTAATTATAAAGAGTCTAGAAAGTATTTTAGTCCTCAATTCAAAAAGGTTAAGGTCAGTTCCCTTCGGTCTGAGTTCGAGAAGCTGTCCAAGGACTATGATCTTGATTTCACTCGGCTCAACAATGAAGAATTTGTTTCTCTTTTAAAGCATTCTTCATCGCCAGAGTTTCAGGATGGTGATGTTGTGGATGATGAGGGCGATGATGAGCGTGTCATTGTAGTTTCTATGACAGAGTCGGCTGATGATCGTGTTTCACCTACTATTGAGGCCGTTCTCCTATTGCAAGGAAAGACTACATGAACCAATGATAAAGATGGTGCCATTTCTACGAGGATTCTTGTTCCTTCTAAGCATATTGGCTGCCTCCTAGGTAAGGGTGGCAACATCATAAGCGAGATGCGGAAGCAAAATCGAGCAAATATTCGTATATTTCGAAAAGATGAGCGACCAAAATGTGCCTCTGAAAATGAGGAGCTTGTTCAGGTTACTGGAGAGGCCAATGTGGTAAGAGATGCACTCATCCAAATTCTAACAAGGCTCAGGGAGAATATTTTCAAAGACAAGGATGGTGCGAGCAACACTGATGCTGTGCTTCCTTTATCTAGTCTATCTGCGCCTAGTGCGATTTCTCTTTCATCAAGCTATGGCTATGGCACAAGGCAATTTGATTTAGGATCTCCAAGGGGAACGATTGCGGGTAGATCAGCTGCCGGATTAAGCAGTCTTGGAGCACTCTAGGCTGGGTCAGGAAGCTATGCATCTCTTCAACCATATTCAGTAGCATATGCTCCAACGAGGACATTTGGTATCGGGTTGCCTGGTGGGCATCTGAACAGCTCAATTGGCACAAGTTATGAGATGGGTATACCCAACAGTGCAGTCAGTTCAGTTCTTGGGAAAAATGGTTAGCACACAGTAAGTTGAAAACTGAAGGGAAAGCCACCGCCACAGTCCAAAAGGCGAAGATTATTTTATGGAACCGCCTAAACAATACCGACAAATGATTCCTGGGTAGTTATTACAGAGTTATGACCAAATAGCCAGCGCATCACAAGAAATGACCCATACTTAAACTCCATTTTAATACTGCTGCCTCCAGCGCCGCTTAGATAGATATTTTCTTGCATTTATTTCAGTACAGATTAGGGTAGAAGCGGTGACTCCATCAGATCGATCTGAGATCTGCTTGTAATAGATTTTTGCCTATTTAAAAAACGTTGTTCGTTGTTCAAAGGGTGAGAGGTGTTTGATCGATAATCTGATTTTCAGACTTGCTGTGTACACTCTGAGAGATTTAATAAACAGAGCTTGCTGGAACATGTGTGTTTGGACTGTCTAAATGTGTATTTGATGGCTGAAGAACAATATTACAGAATTCTCGTGTTTCCTCATGGACTAATAAGTTTTCCTCATCTCTTTCTACAGTTCCTATGTTTGCTATATCGTATTTGTGTCATGATCTAAACTAGCAGGAAAAAAGAATAGTTCAGATGTCACTTAGCAGTGCTCTGCCCTCAATTCCTGCTTTTTCTCTATGTTTTCTTTTCTAAATTAGCCTATAAATATGAATTCCTCTTAGGCTCATATTTGCACTAGTTTCCTCCGTATATGAATATTGTTGTAGGAATTTCTTAATTGCTCCTATAGAATATTCAGTCACGTTCCCTCTATTAGCATGAATGAAAATTACTTAGCTGTCTTTCATTCCCTAACATCCGTTTCATCCTCATTCAAACCTGATATTATTCCTTGTGTAGCTATCCTGCTCTGTAGTCCCTTCTTTGCCAAAGAAAACGCATCTTTCAGTCTGCATCCTTGACTCCATGCCCAATGTTCTAAACCTCTTGCGCTTCGCATGCCAGGAGGCCTACACTGCCTGAATAGATCATTCATCCCGCCAAACTCAAACAAAAAACCATGTGCATAATAACTAGCCTGAAATCATTTCCTAAACAAAGCTAAATCCCGAAGAGAGAGCCCTCTCTGACTGCTGGTAGGCTAGGACCGACAGTCCAAAGCTTGGTCTGTGGTTACCTCGGCCGTATCCCTTAAGGAGCCAAGGGACAACCTGAGTGTTAACACTTACCATTGACAGAGTCCTGATAGGAATGCCAAATCTTCGGAAGACCAAGGAGAGATAAGCTCACCAAGTCCTCATCATAGACAGTCACCCCCACACTTCCCAGCTCATCCCGACATTGGGTGAACTTCGTGAGATACTTGGGCATACTGTCGCCTTTCTCACACTTTATGTTTCTGGGTTTATCCTTGAGTGCCAACTTCCTCTGGTCGCTCTTGCTTTGGAATAGATCTGTCAACACTTTCCACATCAAGTATGGAGAAGCCTTTCCATGGATGCTAGACATAATGTGATCCCTCACGCCCTCCAACAGAATCCTTTGACACTTTGCTGTCTTCTTTTGCCAATCCCCGACTTGAGAAGCATCAGTAGGTTTTGGGACATCCGCATCTATGAACTCCTTCAACCCATTATCATCTAACACCACCTCCATCCTGTCCTTCCATGCAATATATTTCGAGCTACCCTCAAGGGCATACTCCAATCGCTATCCGTTGAAAGACATTTCAACTTTGACACCAAGAAAACAATGTTGCAAATTCGAATTCCACCAGCTCAAAACTCAACCGCTTATGATCTAAAATTCAAGAGAACAAAGTATTTCTCGTACAGAGATCGACTGTATGGGAATTCACCAGATATCTCACCTTCCAAAAGAAGGATGTATCCAAAAGCTACCTGGCCCGATTATAGACTCTGCCTGAAGAAATAAAATGTAATCACTTTCTAAATAATAGATTTGATGATCAATCCTCGCTTTGATATCCTGTAGAACTTTTTCTACAAATTAACTTGGCTCTGATACCATGTAGAAATTTTGAATAATATGACACTTATTCACAGATATTATCCTGATTATACACTATTTGCGGAATCATGCATAATACATAACCTCCTCTACGTTGATCATCAATTTTACTGAATTAAGAAACAATCACATGCCCACATTGAAGCATCAATCACACATATCAACATAGTATATCACAGGGAAAGCATGCAGCTGAAAGCCCCCAACTATCTCTATATTATATTGATTGAGAACATGTAACAATACATAGTACAATACTCCTCACAAGTACTCAGCACTATCTCCACCTGTTACACACAACCTAGCTCAGATCTAAATCAATCACTGGCTCAAATCTCCTCTGCTGCTTGCCTGCCTCCACTGCACAATCCTACATGAGAATAGAATGAAGAATCAGCTCCAAATTCGTATTCCCTTTGCCTATACCACACAGTCCTCATTGGCAATACTCAATCCATTGATTGTGCAAATCTCATGCACAACTATAGTCACAACTGATAGTTGTCTTGCCCTTTCACTCATCTCTAACATTTGTCTCCATTGAATTGTCCATGCACTGAGTTAACTGATGTATTCTTTAGTTGGTTTATGAGTTAATAATTAGTGAATTAATTAATAACTAATTCACATCACTCATCACTAGTGTATTTGTTAGTTAGACTAAATACAACTAGTTCAACTAAGTCAAACTGAACACAACTCCATCAACTCCTCATTCAACTCCACCAAAGTCAATCACTTGAGTTCTAACTCAATTCCTTCATGCAATAGCTCAAGTAACCCATAAGAAAAGCTTATTTCCTTTTGGCAGTTGCATGTGCCACATCTGTAGCTCGAACTGAAGTGCTCCAAGAGAATAAGATAATGTTTATAGTCCAAATATTATTAAGAGATAATAATATTCGACTGTTCTATTTTTAGCTGGTAGTCTAAAAATAAACTCCCCCCATATGTATAAAAATAGAGGTCCATCTATTTTTACCAACATGACAAATCATTCACAAATAGCATCCTACAACTCATAGACCATGATCCATATGTCTAAAAATAGACAGTCTAAAAATAGACTTTGCGCCAAAAATAGCCTGCGGGCCCACTTAGTGAAGGCGATTTCTTTTCACTAAGCTCCATCATCTTGTTTCATTTTCAACACTTCCCATCTGTTCCCAAGTTTGCTTTGGTAGGACGATCGCGTCTGACCCTAGATCTAAAATAACCTGATCCATTTCATACTCTCCTATATACGCGGCCAATCTCATTTCTCGTCCTGTCCTTGTTTTATGTTTACCAATATTTTGTACCACGTGTAGTTCACCTGGAGTCTTTCTGGTGCATATATTTATAACCTCCTGTAATCCCTTCACCGCCTTGCTATCACACAACAACTTCATGCAGGTTTCCAAAAAAATCGTAAGCATAAAAGGGTCCATTTCCTGATTTGGCTTATCCTTGCTTCCTTGCTCCCTCAGGTGGAGGCCTCAGCGAAGCTCTTCTTTTCTTCCATGAACATTTCACATGTGTGCTCCAAACCAAATTCAGCTTCCTTCACTAGAGCTTTGTGAACCCATGCACTATCTTCGGGTTGTTTCTCCTTATCACCCTTATTTCAATTCCACTTTGGAGCACTATATTCACATTCGGATCCTCTTCGCGAGGCTCAGACCTCATCATCTATAGGTTCTGAGTCAGTTGAGGTGGTAGTGCCCCTTTGTCGCATATCCTCGCTATCAACGTAGGATAGTCCTCCATTTCATGGTCAAATAGGGTGCAATATTTCCATTATGGACACATTGGGTTAGTGCAATCGTGGGCATAGTGTCCTGGTCCTCCACAATTGTAGCAGATTAGCTGTCCCTAAGCTCTTCCAGGTCCTCCTTCACCTCGACCTTGGAAAGCCTGTTCGCACCATCCCCTTGCTCTGGTTAGGGGGTCGTCTTTCTACCTGAACCTGATAGGCAGGTGTTCTATCCATCATCAATTCATAACTTCTGCAGTTGCACTAATCATGCCCTATCAACTTATAAAAGTTGAAAAATAGTTGTTGCGGTGTTTGTACAAACTTCTGCAGAAAATGACAGTTATCTATGGTACGTTTTCCTCCTACCTGACATATAGTGCACCACAACGTAGGCCCCGTTCTTGGTCCTTCTTGAACTTCTAGCCTCAAATGCATCGGTTCCCCTCCTGCAATTTACTCCACAAAGACCGAGCAATGGTCCTTGCCATGTCCCTGACCCTTGCATTTCAGGTCCCATACCTCTTCGCGCACCTCTAGCCGAACAATTCTGTCTTGCTTCAAGCTCTGCATTTCAATGCAAAGATTTTGCAACTGTGCATGGATCATTTGAACCCCCAGATTCAGATCCTGCATCGCTGTTTCATGTAGTCTCATTGCAATCTCCAAGGCCTATACCTGAGTTGTTATCTTCTGTTGTGATAGTGCAACCCTTAGGTGTGGTAGGAGCAAAGCCACAAACCATTTGCGGTGTTGTCCATCTGTTAAGTTCATATTAGCTTCACAGATTTTACACTTCAACTTTTGATCTAATTCCCAATGTGTCTTGCCTGGTTTCATCATGATTTTCTTGAACGCTGCAATCGATTGTGCCTTAGATTTGGGTCTATTGAATTCTTTATTCAGCGTGGTCTAGATGTTCGTCACCCGAGCGTTTGGATTATCATTAGAGTTCTTGATGTACTAGGTTAGCGCACAATTCTGCAAGGCACTAACCAATGTTTCCTTCTTCAGGTGATCATTCGTAACACCCTGAGTTTCCCATACAACTTTCATGATGAACCAAAACTGGTCCAGGTCCTCATTTCCTAAGCCTTTGAGCAAAGGCAGCTTCACTAAGTTGGCCATGCTGAGCTGCAGTGGAGGTGGAGGTGGTATGGGTGAAGTCGCAGGTGATGGTGGTAAAGTTGGAGGTGGTGTGGGTGGAGGTGGCAGTTGCGGCAAATCTTGTCTTATTAACTGAATAACACTTCACAGAGAAGCCTGCGTTACTCCCTCTTCATGACCCAATGGAGGTGAAATCAATGGACTATATTCAAGGCCCTTCCTTCCTTCATTTCTGTAAGTCTTTCCACTTCACTTAGCCCCGAACATTAAGGTAGTTGCATAACCCATTTTTCTCACAATAACATTTTAATCCAGGTATTCAAAGAATTTAAGTACTTACCTTGCAGAAATTTGAAAAAGTGCCACTCCACCTCACCGTAGTTGACTGAGGTGTTGACTGTGAATTCATTCACAAATCCTCCTATGATGCGATTGAGCCAATGATCGCCAACTCAGGTGATATTATCCTTAGAGGCTTCCAATCTATGTAATAACTACAGGGTCTAGACAATAAGACCATCAAGTCTCCACCTTCCTTGGCTATCTTCCAGCTTCACGATCCAGTCATATAGCTCAATCGGAAAGGAACATAAAAAGATCTTGTGGATCTCTGGATATAGGTACTTGTCCAGTCACTGTTCCTTTGTCAGTCGCAGATTTCTGTTCTCCTGTGCCTTGAATTCGTGGGTCTTCCTATCCAACCAATCTATGATCTGTTTCTTAGTTGGATTCCAATGATATGACATCACACATATCTTATGCAGATTTTGGTCCAGGCAACGGAACTATTTGTAGGCTTGGTGGGGCCTCACTCAGGTTTAGCATTAGTTAGCCAAACAAATCCCTATACTACTGGCCCTTTCGGCATCAGCCCATGGAGCGCGGACTGAAGTCTCACCTGAAGCAGTATGGGGGGATGCTGGAACCAAGTTTCCACACCCTAAGATGGTCGTGCTGTCGGTTTATTACTTCTGTTCCTACTTTTGCACAGGTCGTTAAGTTCTAGGGCTCTGTCTGTCTAGCCCTTTATTCCACCCTTCAGTACCTCCCCAAAGGGGTATGATTGGCCTTCGCGCAGCCCTAACTTGTAGTTTAGGTACTTTCCTACTGCTAATGTAGCGCATAGAATAGGTTTCCAAGTTATCCTTAAGTGTTTAATTATCTTACTAAACAATCACAGTTAGTGCTGCATAAATATATATTTTTACTTGCATTCAATTAACCAACATAATTACATATATTCATGCATCAAATATGCATTGTAAATGAAATCCATACACAATATGACAAGATGTATTAACAAGAAACAAAGACACAGAATTTGTAGAATACTTCTCTTTATTGATATCTTCAGATGACTACAGACTCTATCCACCCTGCGCACATAGCTTCAGGGGTCCACACCCTCAGTTACAGACTTCTACCCTAGGCCTCTACGCACTCAGCTATAGAGCCTCTACCTACTCTATGAACCGAAACTTGGAATTTCTTCCCTATCGCTCAAGACTTCTTCTACAACTTATGACTCATCAGAACTACTTAGAGCTTACTTAGCTTTTGATATACAATCCCATGGTCCGCAGACCATGGGAAAATATTTTAAAACTGATTTTACTTTAAGAAATAAGGGTAGAAAACCATTTATGACTCACCTTCACACTTTACGACCACAAAATGTGGAGACTTTACAATTTTATTACAAAATTTGACTCAAAACATGGGCTTTTAGCCCCAAAACTATCCTTGGGTGATCCTGTTCCCAACAGCTGGATACACAAATATATGTAATGAGTCCACTCTTTATCACCATTGAGTTGGGTGATAGACCACTAAGGTTTCCCAAACCAGCCTTCTATTTATTTAGAAGGAGTTTGATTACCAATTGAGAAAGGAGAATTTTACCCTAATTGAGAGGATTGAAATGCTACCTACTTCAGTAATGAAAGACTGAAATAGATGCCTAAAACACACAACTCATCTAGCTATTTGTTGAGATACCTTTCTTCAGAATAATTCTTAATTTAACACATGTGAAATCCTAACTAAACTAAGCATGAAATCAGATCTAATCAAACACTTAAATGCTGTGCACAAGAATAAGCATAACAAGCTTTTTCTTTTTGTCTTTTTAGTGAAAACATGAATGCTAATCCTTCTTGATTGTATGGCAGGAGGGGTAGGTGAGGAGAGATATGGTTGTGATCTGACAAATGGCTTGGGATGCAAGTAAGGGTCTTCTCCTAGCTTTTGTGATGCATTTCTCATAAACCAGGCTCAAAACAAGCCACTACAGGTCATCCTACATGATGTCTATAGGATGTCCTAATTCACCTACAGGATCCCCTGTTTTCCTACAGGAATAGGCTGAAAGTGTATGGAGTGATTTGGACAGTGGTATGGAGCTTAGGGAAGGTGAGTGATGGGAGGAATAAGTCAAAGAAGTGTTTGGGACTCACTCAGAACTCAACCCGAAGTGGTATGATGGTTGGATTTGCTCAACAAGCATGGCAAGTTGTCCTTGTGAAAAGATAACTCGGATTGCGAACTTAGTGGCCTTTGGCAATCATGGGTGGGTATGGCTTGGATTAGGTTGATGATATGAGGTCTGTTGGAGAGGTAAATCCCCTCTACGGATAGAGGCGATCCCTACTAGCCCAAAGGGGGTCTAGCAACAATCAAACAATGCTACACTGCAGGTTCCTA
>APFE030784981.1:62131-75796 GCA_000404065.3 Pinus taeda
TGACGGAGGAGATGAGACGGAAAAATATGGACAACCAGAATGGTGATGCCTTGTCTGTACAAGGATGGTCCCAGAACAGAAACAAAAATAAGTCATCGAGTGGGAGCTCTAAATCTAGAGGGAGATCTAAATCTCCAGGAAAACCTATAAAGGTGGTGTGTTGGAAATTCAGTAAGGAAGGGCACTTCAGAAGGGATTGTAAATCTAAAGCTCTTGATAAAGGAAAGGGATCTGATGATGCTCCTTCTGCAGAGGCGAAAACCACCTCAGATGAAGGTGGGGATGTGTACTTGGCTTCTTCAAGTACACATGTAGATCATGAGGCATGGTTGATTGACTCAGGTGCATCCTTTCACTTCACTCCCCATAGAGAGTGGTTCTGCGAGTATGAGAAATATGATGGTGGTGATGTCTTCTTAGGAGATGATAGGAAGGCTAGAATCATTGGTCGCAGAAAAGTAAAGTTGAAGTTGCAAGGTGGAAGGGTTAGAACCCTTCCGGGTGTTCTGCATATTCCTGCGTTGGCCAGAAATCTTATTCTTGTAAGCAAGTTGGATGATGCAGGTGTAAAGACAGTGTTCGAGAAGGATACCTGCAAGATGGTTCGAGGAGCACTGGTATTGATGCGGGGAGTTCGGATTGGAACTCTGTACAAGCTGCAAGGTAGCACTGTTGTTGACGGGTGTAATACTTCTATGGTTCCTGAAAATGGAACAGAAAATCTAGTGGTCTCTGGAGAGAAGACCATGTTGTGGCATCAAAGGCTTGGACATATTGGAGAGAAGGGCCTTCGAATACTTCATGGTAAAGGTATGGTAGATGGTATGAGTAATAGCTCTCTGGATTTTGATTTCTGTGAAAATTGTGTATATGGGAAGCAGAATCGGGTGAGTTTCCCCTCTGGTGGTAAGAAGACGAAACAAATATTAGAGCTTGTGCACAGTGATGTGTTTGGACCTGTGAAAGTTCCATCACTGGGTAAGTCTGTGTACTATGTATCATTTATAGATGACTTCTCAAGGAATACATGGATATATTCCTTAAGAAGATAATCTGAAAGTCTTTGACAGGGTTTAAAGAATTTAAGGCCTGGTGGAAAAATCAACAAGAGAAAGAAAAGGTGTTGAGGACAGATAATGGTGGAGAAATTCTGTAGAAGGAATTTGAAGAATTGTTGTAAGAATGGTGGTTATAGCCACCTCACAAAATGGAGTCCGCAGAAAAGAAATGAACAAGAACCGTTGAATGGAAAAGGGCAAAGCAGCTCAGTGGTGTCCGGGTTAGGACAGGACATTCTGGGCAGAGGCGTGGATATTGCATGTTTACTTGGTCAACAGGTCACCTTTCATCAGCGTTGGAGGATAAAGACTCCACAGAAGTATGGACTGGTAAGAAACCCTCTCTTTCACATCTGAGGGTATTTGGATGTGATGCATATGTACATGTTCCAAAGGAGAACCGAACCAAGTTGGATAGTAAATCTGAAAAGTGCATCTTTATTGGGTATAAGGATGGTTTAAAGGGTTATAAGCTTTGGAACCCAGTCACACGGAAGGTTGTGTACAGTCGGGATGTGGTGTTCAGAGAGGTGAAAGATGTTATCAAACATGAAGTCCAACCAAAGGAACCTGTTGTTACACAGTATTTTGTTACCATCCTTTTTACCTCTTCTCCCGTACATTGGGGGACCTATTCCGAGACTTGTGAGAAGTGACATAACCTGAAAACACCTGCATTGTATCCCCTTGAGTATGTACTTCATGTGCCTTGAAGACACCTTCTAAAAAATACCCATAAATATAGCCCTTTTTCCATTGGTGTTGTTCCATAGTGTATCACTTGCACCAATGGGGGAAATCCTCCAAAGAGGGCACACCAGCTGGCGCTCTATGTGAGAGTTGCACTAGCACCAACCCAGTTGGGTAAAGTTTTTAACAAACAAAATTCTGAAGGTTCCTTCTAACCTATCCATGAACTGATTCTAGTTTGAGTTAGTTCAGTTGGGCTTTGAATCTCCCAAGGAGGGAAGTAGTTCTCCACCTCTCATGGAAGCTTCCTAATGATAAGGACAATCCCATGAATCTGGTGGATGGTCTTATCTACTTCTCCTACCTCTATATAAGCTTGTTCTTTTCCCTTTGACAAGCTAGTTAGTAAATCTATTCTTCAAGCTCCCAAATCTAAGTCCCAAAGTCTGAGAATTGCTAATATCATGTTACAACAGGTTTTGCTCATCCCCAGAAGGCTATATCTTTAAGGAGGAGATCCATGTCCAAGTAATCAAGGAGAGAGAGGCTTGTTCCCCATCCCCTACAAGATTTGCAAGGCATGTGTTGTTGATCACACAACCAAAGGAGGATCTGACGTTAGAACTTGGTTGTGTTCTCTTTTTTTTATCAATAATAATAGACGACTATCATTATGGTTCCACTCATGTGTCTTTATAATGATGTTTGAGTTGTATCCTTTCTAATTGATACATAGTTGCATTTCTTGCATTTTATGCTTGTATTTGTCTCATTCTTTGCATGTGCAGGTGTCTGTTCACGAGGATCGTGAGGATTGTGACCATCTGAAGCAAAAGAACGGGAGCAACGACTCTTCTACGAATACTAGCATTGGATTCGAGGTAGGGCCTCATCATCGGCCTTTACTTTGCAATTAGGAACCTGCGTGTTAGTGTTGTTTGATTGTTGCTAGACCCAATTTAGGCTAGTGGGATCACCTCTATCTGTAGAGGGGATTTACCTCCACAACAATTTGGCAACTCTGTTGGGGAGTTGGCTTTTGCCTTGTTTGTTTATCTTGTCGTGTTGTTTGATTTGTAAGCTTTAGATGGAGCTTGAAGTTTGGCCAGATAGCCTTCGAAATGCTATTGCTTTGCATTAGCGAAGTAGATCAATGCTACTTCAATCCATCTCCGGTTTGGTTTACAAACCGAACGACTTGGAACTCACCTTGTTCCTTGGTCATTTCCTTGGTTTCTCTCGCTTGTTTAGCTTTTTGGGTTGAATACCTGTGTTGTTTTTTGCCTCTTGGTGTACTTAGGTATTTCTGGTTTGGCCTTGGCTCTTTTGTTTTCATTTTTCCATAGCAAACTCGGTTGGTGCTATTTTATAGCATGACAGTCGCGCCAGTTCGTGCAAGTTGCACATTTACAACTCGCGCCAATTCCTGAAAGGCGCTTGTTGCAGCCTGACAGTCGCGCCAGGCCTGTAAACTTTTGAAGTTTGCTTGGTTGTGAACTTTTTGAGCTTTGGTTTTGTCCTAAGTACCTTTATTAGACTACTTGAGTGTGTTGGAGTGTGATTTGACTGGCTTTGATCGCTACCCTTTGGGTGTTTGCTTTTTTCTACCGATTTTGCATTTCTAGCCCTAGGGCATCTAGTGGCCTTGTGAATCAAGCCTTTCTGAGGTGTTTTGATCTTTTAGTGGTTAGTCGACTCTTTTGTTTTCTCCCTTACACTTGTTTGGTAGTTGTGGATCATTTTGTTGTGTTATTTGGGTGATTTGCTTCTTCTTCACTTGAATTCAGCTTCGTCTCACTTTGAGCCCTGATCACATGGCTCATTGTTGTCTTTGGGATATTTTTGGTTCTTTGGATGTTTGATTTGCTGATTTAAGGAACTGAACGTGTGTGTATTGGATAGAATTTGATTGTGTTATTTCTCAAAAGTTCTTTAGTGCATTTTTCCATTATCGAAAAGAAAAATCTCTTTTGATTTGAATCAGTTAATGAAAATTAGGACTTTTCATTTCGATTAGTGATTTAGTGATCTTAAAGGAAATTTTATTGATTTGCATTAGCTGCATTAGGGAAAGTCTTTGTTGTTTGTGATCGTTTCGTTTGCATGAAAGCTCTTTAACTCTCTTGTAATTAGCATTCATCGAATGGAATGACATGTTTTGGCATATAGATTGCATTTAGCGATTTTGAGAGATTACTTATGGTAGGACCTGAAAACAGAAACTTAACTCAAGATCAACTTTAAAATAAATTGAAGAAACCTAAAAACGTATTGGAACATAATGCTCACATTCTAGAGGTCTAGGCTAGAGATGTGCTCTGGTGTCGTTAAACCTAGTCACTTTTGTTTTCAATTAAGGTTGGGTGATTCCTCCTTTTGTGACTCAACTGTGGTCTAGTACGGACTTGTGCTCCCACGTACCGTCGCGTATATATGGGGAGACTCCACTAGGTTATCATCCTTGATCCACAGGAAACTGTGTCTGCCGCCTTATAGCCCGTAACACACCGAACACAGCATTCGGGAAGATTGACTACCGTACGGAAAGTCCTTGGTTTTCATATGATTGCTAAGGTGTATATGCAGTTTTATGTATTGTCTAGTAAACCCCTTGCCTAGTTTCTCCAGAGTAGTCACTTTTTGATCCTTTTCAGACTCCTTTAAAGAAAAGGCTCACTTGAGCATTTTTCACTTCGGGCTCACTAAATATTCAAAGGCGACTAGAGTCATCTTTTGTCCTTTTCTCGACTCTTAAAACATGAAAAGGTCAAGTTGTGTCCTAATGTCTTAAAATTTTATTCAACCACGATTACATTTACCTTGTTAGATCTTGTGTGCGTTAGTTTTGAGTAGGGTCTTTCTCCATTAGCTTGTCTAGGATTTTTTAATTTGATCATCCTGGTGGATCCATCGATCCCGTCTCCCATCCCAAGTGACCAAGGGTCTCCTTCTTCTGCTGCTCCTAAGACACCGGTTTGTGGTGACACTTTCCCTGTTATTCCAAGTGTCCAATCGTTGAACTCTCGTGCTCCAGAGGATGAGCTTCACGATTTGTTTTGGAACCTTGTTTGGGAACCTTACGAAGAGGATTATCCCTCTACTCCTACTGGTGTTTCTACCCCGATGGCTTCCTCTGATATGGAGGATATGTCTCCTGTATTGAGTGGAACACTCGTTATGTCAAGTATTGAGACTCCTATCCCAGCCACATCCCCGGTCATATCTACGCCTTACACTGTTACACCTCTCGGTATTACAGTGCCTGTGCGCTATAGAGCTCTGAGGGATGCCATGGGCTCTGGGAATTCCTCTTCTATGTGGGATAATAACATCATTCCCACCACGGGATCTTTTGTTTCCCAAGTTCACCATACCGCTGTCACGTCAGTTCCGACCAATCTGACTGTTTGTGTCGCATCTTCAACTCCGGTTGCTAGTTCCATTATGACTTCTTCCGTCGTAACTACTGTTGCTGGCCCATCCCGTGGTCCAGTACATAGTGGTCAGTCGGCATATGCAGCCTGAGTTGTTCACCCTGCAAGCAGTGCCCCACCTTCTTCTGGTACCATTCCAGTAGGGGGGGCATATTCTCAATACTTGCATGCTGTCCAAAATCTAAGCGCGTAAGGCCCCTATTATGACCCTATAGGTCATCATTTGTATACCTCCTTTCCAGCTCAACCCGCGGTTGAGTCTTCAATTCTGTTGAATGTCGCTTGGGGTACCATCGGTTATGGTGGTGGCCAGTTCTGTTCGGGTCAAGGGTAGCCGTCCCAAGGACTATCATACCAGGGTCAGCCATCCTACATGCAGCGTAATTATGGGCAGCAGTATTATGGCCAAACCTATCTAGGGAAACCTGGAGGCTCGCAAGGACAACCCTCCCAGGGACAACCTTCGGCCTCTGGTGGTCCGTCTTTTACATATCTTGGGCAAACTTCTAGAAACCCGGGACAACCTTATGCTCAACAAGGACAACCTGGAGTCCAGCAGGGATATCCTTCGGGTCAACCCTACAGGAATCTGGGACAACCTTACGCGCAACAAGGACAACCTGGAAACCAGCAAGGCTACCCTTCTGGGCAGGGTGGCCAGCCTTACATACAGCAAGGCTAGCCCGCTGCTCAGCCTAGTCAACCCTCGGTTGCGGAAGGACAACCAAACACCCAGCAAGCACAACCTTCCGGGCAAGTAGGTCCATCCCAGATCCAACCAGGACAACCTTCTGGCCAGATGGCCCACCCTCAGTCTTCCCAAGGATATCTCTCTCGGCATGCTCAACTGGGCATGCAGATGGTTCTTACTTCTCAAGCTCAACCCGGTTATCAGCCCTAGAATCAAACTAGTCTCCAGCCGCACGGTGGGGATCAATCCCAACCTTCTTATCAAACGCAACATGGTTCCCAGGCTCAATATGGAGCACAAAAACCATATGGATACCAGCAACCCCAGGGGCAAAATCAATTTGCCCCGTATCAAAATTATCAACAGCCGCAGGCCACCCCTTATCAAAATTATCAGCAACCCAATGTTGCTCCTGCCGATCAGTATGGTAACCAATGGGGAGTTTGGGGGGCAGAACCAGAATCAACCATCCAGTTCTGGATATAACCCTTATGGACAAAGTTCCTATGGATAAGGAACTTTTGGACCTGGTCCGGTAGGAAAAGGTCAATGGAGGCAACCAGCAACTGGGTGGAACTCTGGCCCTACCTCATATCTGCAGATGTCCTTCAACCCGCAGTTACCATTCTTAGCAACGTTGGAACTGCCCGATGTGTTGAAATTAAACAATGATCCTATCTTGCATAATCCACAATGGCCGCCAGTTCAAACTAAGATACTCGGCGATTGTCCCAAGTTTGACGGAAAAGCTGGAGAGGACCCTCAAGCCCACGTAATGACTTATCGCCTTTGGTGTTTGTCTAATTCATGTCTTGACGATTCAGTTTGGCTTTGCCTGTTCCAAAGGAATCTCACCGGCTCCACTGCTAAATGGTACATTGAATTGACCCATGCATCTTTTCAAGATTTTAATTCATTGGTGATGGCATTCCTTACTCATTTTCAGTTACCCATTCGGTATGAGACAAGAACTCATCTCCTTACGTCTCTCAAGAAGGACATGGCTACGCACATCTCTGATCACATACATGAATGGAGAAGGCATTGTCGGTTGATCAAGTTCTAGATTCCTGATCAAATCCTCACCGATTGGTTCACAACTTCCTTTGTCCCTAAGATTACACAGGACATTGCCATGGGAGCTTGCGTAACTGAAGAGCAAGCTATCGCGCGTGCTCAGTACCTTGACTTAGTTTACTCTCAGTCAGGTACTTTATATGAGTATTTGCCTGATGCCCCGAGACACGGTACATCCAAAGCTCCACCAAAGCCATCTGTTGATGAGGTTATTGGCTCTGTGAATCCGTCGTCAAAAAAATCATCCTCGAACCCTGGGAAGCCAAAACCGAATGCTCCTAGTGAAAACACTTCTCAGGGTGGTTCTAATTCTGGAAGTACTTCCGAGGTTAACGCCGTCCAGTCCACCATGGTGAACAAGGCCTCGAAAGGAAAGAAAAAGGGGAAAGCAAAGAATAAGTTTGAGCAACCTAAACAGGATTCCTCCAAACCTCCATCCGAGGAAGGAGCCAAGCGCAAACCCAAGTCTTCTTGTCTCATCTGTGATGAGGATCACTATACCAAAGACTGCCCAAGGC
Organism: Pinus taeda; assembly: GCA_000404065.3. Taxonomy (NCBI): domain Eukaryota; kingdom Viridiplantae; phylum Streptophyta; class Pinopsida; order Pinales; family Pinaceae; genus Pinus; species Pinus taeda. The sequence continues at coordinate 69,600 of APFE030784981.1, forward strand.
GATTCGAGGTTAGTCGTTTATTGAAAGGTGCCCCTGGGATTCCTGCGGTTCTGAAAGAACCTTTCCCCTCTCAACAGACTCAAACGATGGCTGATCCATCTTCGTCTTCATCTCCTTTTGGTTCTCAAGTGTTCATGGCTGGAACCATTCCCGTTCATGTAACGACTCGAACAAAGGAGTATCTGTCGTCCACCAGGAAGGAGCCTGGGGTCCCCTCAAGCACTCCTTCGTCTAGCTCTGGTCCGCTCCATATCGAGAGACCAAGTACTGAGACGACCATCCGACCCCCTCCCAAAGGAGTACTCAGGAGATCATCTTACAACCCAAATTCTCGTGTTGCCCAGCACTATAGCATAGTTGAGGACTTAGCGCAGGCTCCGTCGGCTATGTCTACTTTAGAGGTTCTCCAGAGCTGCCCCCCTCAGAGGAAGTCCCTGCTATCGGACATCGGTGGCATCGACCCGGTAGAATGAGATTTAATTACCTTTGATCTCGAGAGCCATGTCCCAAGGCTGCCTCATCAGATCGCCTTTCTCATACAAGTCATCATCAATTCGAAAACGATCCATCGTACGGTTATTGATGAGGGCGCGTCAACTTGCATCATGTCTATTGCTTGTTGGAAACCGATTGGGTCTCCGACTTTGAGCCAGTCTCCCACGACACTGGACGCCTTCGATGGGAGAGAATCTCGTCCCTACGGTATCCTTCAACGATTGCCGATTACTTTAGAAGCGAAAACCATTGAAGTAGAAGTTGAGGTTATTGACGCAAATCTTACCTACAACCTCCTTCTGGGCCGGAGTTGGATGTATGCCATGCGTGTCGTGGCTTCATCCCTCTTCCGTGTCATACGTTTCCCTCACCAGGGGAAAATTGTCACGATAGACCATCTCTCCTTCTTTGCTTCTTCTTCTGAAGGAAATGTGCCTTTCGTAGAGCATACCTCCATCCCTTACGAGAGTGTGGGAGCTGAGCTTTTCAAAGACCCTACCCTCATGGGTGTCTTTTCACTCCCACCTCTGAACCTTGCTTCGCTTGGTTTGGTTTTTACTCGTTATGCCCCCTCATTGCACACTGCTGCGACCCTCGGTCCCTCTGCACAAAGGGGCATTGATCCTCTAGCTTGTAACCCTCGCTCAGCCGGGGGGCATGGGTAGATCATCAGTGCTATTGATCATTTTATAAAACAGGCCGAGACGACGCCTACATTATCTAGGTCGGTAACGCAACAGTGTGATAGGGCAAGTCCCAAAATAGGCTTGATTTGAACCAAGTATCATGCGTGCACTTTACTTTTTGTACATACGTGTGCTTTCAGCAAGTGTGTTGTTTATGCATGTTTTCATATTTTCGTTTTGGTGTGTTGGCGTGATTTCCGCTTATTGTGTCTTTTTGCTTCTTGAACAGATGTCTGGATCGCCTTACGTTGGTTTCGCTGACGGTGCTTCCCACAGTATACACAGCTTGTCATCTGTGGCATGGGTGATCTGCGATCCTCATGGGGAGTTATTAGACATTCAAGGTGTTTGTCTAGGCTGTACAACGAACAATGTTGCTGAATATAGTGCTGTGATTGAATTATTAGCTGAGGCGATTAACCTCGGCATTCGAACATTGGTTGTAAACTTAGACTCTCAGCTTGTGGTCCACCAACTCAACGGGCATTATTCCGTCAGAGATCATCGGATTTTAAGGTTGTATTTATGTGTTAAGTTATTAGAAACGGATTTTGATTTCATTACTTATCAACATATTCCAAGACGGCTTAATACGTTAACTGATGCATTAGCTAATTATGTATTGGACAGACATTTGCATAACATGTAATTCAACATAACACAAGAAGCATAAAGTACAATAAACCATAAAACATATGTATATATATATGTATGTGTCCAAAATGTTTGCACCCCGTGCATCATCAAAAAATAATACATGTTTGTCTAAATACATCCGGAGACAACATGTCTCTCAAAAAATATGCATGAAAGGAAAATCCTAGGTGTATAGTCTCGGTGGTGCTCATGGTAGCATGTCACCGCTCACACTAAGCGCATCAGGAGCCGGTGGATGCGATTCGGTACCCCACTGTGTGCCTTTGGTATGCTAGTGGGACATCCGCTAGCCAAGCATAATCTGGGATCCCTCGAGTGATAGCCTCGAGGTTCTGGATGAGCTCCCCTCTGTCACCACCCTCCTCCTGAGGATCTGCTGCTGCTGCTACTACTACTGGATGTCTCCTTGCAATGGGAGACAGGCCAACTGGACGCTCCGGGCCAACTTCTGCATGTGCATATAAAGGTCATTAGGACAAGCATGTACTAACAAAAAAAATCATAAAAACACAAAATAAAAAATGAGGACGTACCAATCTCCTCATCCCAGTCCTTTCCCTCTAGTAGGGGAAGGTCAGGGTCTCCAGTGAAGTCTATCCCCGCATACGGCCAGTCCTCCACTACTATCAGTTGGTGGCGAAGCCACCCGAAGAACTATAGTCTAAAGGACATCTGCTGGCCGCCACCACCCCTCGGCATCAGTGCCGCCCATCGAGCCATCCTCGCCTCTCGAGGTGCTGGGTCTGCTACAAAGGCCCCTTGGCCCAGGAAGCTTGGCACACGTTCCAAGAAGAACGTCACCAAGATGGAACCATACCCGAACTGTTACAGCTTGCCCAGCTTGGCCTTTGTTAGCTGCCTCTTCATATTGGTTGTCACAGCTGATGCCCAATTGAATATCGTCGGGTTAAGGCACTCTATTGCTAATAACAGGTGGTTCTTCGTAGCTTTGTGGGGCGATTGTGCCCTCGCAGCTCGTGTAAAGGTGAATAGAAATGCTCTCAGTGTCAGGTCCTGAATGGTGGGGATATCCACCTTCGAACTGCCCTGCCCATATTTTTCCTCCGGGCAAATTCGAGCCTTCACCTCATCCATCTTCTCTCTAGATGGCCTGCTCCAAGTCAATCAAGGCACCGACCCTCGTTGCGACAATCCAGTCAGGAAATAGACATCAGATACGTCTAACTCCAGCACCTGATCCCGTATCCGTAACACCTGTTCCTCTACGTCCCACAAGTCGATCAGATATTGCAAGAGCTCTGGTTGAGCTCGCAAATAGGATAGAATGAAATATTTTTTGAGCCCACACGCTCTGACAGCTTCCATGCAATCCTCATCCGCTAGGGCCAATGTGTCCACTTGGTCATGTTCCCGTTCTTTCCATATAAGCACCATTTTTGTGGATTGCCTTGCATATACAAGCCAAAATAGTGAATTAGACTCTCAAGTAACTTGAAATTGCAGGAAAATAGGGTTTGAATTTGTTAAAATTTTCCAAAAAATGCGCGCAGCCGTTGGCGCGACTGTTTCTAAAACAGTCGTGCCCATGGGTGTGTGCCCTATGGGAAAATTGCCCCATTGGCGCGGGTCCATGCCCGAAACCTGCGCCAATGGGCGCAACACCTAAATTCAAAATCCTCCCCATAGGAAATGAAAATGCAACTAAAAACAAATTCTAAACGGATGAAAATGGAGCTAAGGACAAGACCTCTTACCTGACATTGACGGCGCTCGAAATGGTCCTCTGGATTTGTCGCAATCGCCAACTGAAGATCGCACTCCAAAAAGCCCTAATGTCGCTCTCCAAAGGTAAAAAGTGAAAAGTAATTTTTATTTACCATTTTCACCTTTTTATAGCTTTTTTACCCCTAAATAGGTTTTAAAAGGTCATTTTATGAATATTTTTTATGAATATTTATGTCGAAAATGGGTTTTACGCCGATTTTTATGTGCAGCGACAGGTGTTCATGCAGCTTTCATGGCGAAACGAGTTGTATTTTATACTTTTTTGGACTCGATAAATACACGAAAACGTCACTTTGGAGTCATCTTTTGCCTCTTTTCTGACTCTCTAGACATGAAAAGAATGCCGAGTTGGTCCTCTCAACTCGTTAAACGGTAATGAGAGGCGGTCGTCTTTAAACCCTTTTCCGACCATTTAAAAAACGAAAAGATCGTCGGACCCTTGTCGTTTCTGGTTCGTTAATGGTCACGAAGAGATGTGGTTTTGATCGTTTTTTTACTTTTTCAGATCAAAATCACTACTTATGAAAAGTACTCCTCGGTCATAATGACCGGGCGGTTCTTTCAAGCATTGTTTTTTACTTTTTCGGGCTCGAGAGACACAACTTTACGAAAAAGGACACCCCTGGAGTTTCCTTTTCGCTGTCTTTTCAAACTCTCTAAACGAGAAAAGATGCCAAGTTCTTCCTTTGTCAGACTTGTTAAAACGTAATGAAATCGGATTCCGTCGAAATGACGCCTCTCAAGCATATTCTATCCCCATCAAGCTTGTCATCCAAAAATAACCGGGGTACTCGCCAGAAATGGTGGGGGAATAAAGGAACCGTAATAATCATCATGTCGGCAGTATGTCGCTCTTGAACATGGCACTCGTCTGCATTCGTGTCTCGGTGGGAACATCTCATCTTGTTTCACACTTGCCTCCATGGGTTTGGGTTATCCTGTTTGAGCATCCATCTGCTCATCGCCTTGTCACCATGACCCTTGATCATTTGATGTCAAATACTGCCAAGCCCACTGTCGTGCCGTCGATATGTTCAAGAGAAGTTGACCTCTGCAGAATACTCAACCTCCCTCTGATGCCTCACACAAAACATCTTGTCCTTCTTTGTCTTGTGTCGATGATGTGGGAAACATTATGGCTCACCTTCGATCAGGTTCACTTCCTGTCGACTTCACCTCATTATCCCGGAAGTTGACTTAGAGACTCCCTTCAAGTACCTTGGAGCCTGCATACCTCAATGGCAGGTTCTTCGTGTTCGATGCAAGTTTTTCATCATTGGCCTCTGATCGGATGATTCTATAGGTGTTCGACACCGGCTCACTAATTCGCATGCCATGGATTGTACCTATAGTACCTTGAGGACCATTGTCATTATTGGTGGTACCTCTCGCGTCTGTTAATAGTTTTCATTATTGACTGGTAATCAGACGATGTTCTCGCATGTTCGACTTCAACTCTTATATTCGCATGCTTGGACTTGTCCTCTGTTCGGGTCGAGATGGAGTGCAAGACCCTGGATTTTGTCTTTTGAAATCCATGTTGCATTTTGTGAATTATTGTCATCACTACATGACTCATTCATTGGATGGCTACGACCATGCCTGAGTCTATTCATCGATCCTCACTGGATGGCTACGTCCATACCTGGGATCCAGATTTTTATGTACTCTGCTATGGATGGCTACGCCCATACCATGTACATCATGTCTTTGAGATATCAGTTGTACTTTGTGTAGGTTCTCCAGCAGCCGTGTTTTCAGTCGACCATGTTCTTGTAAAGTACTTCACCCCTCTCTCTCTCGGGCTTCATGCTTTAGGGGGCATCTGTTACACAATATTTTTTCACTGTCCCTATTACCCCTTCTCCCGTACATTGGAGGACCTATTCTGGGATTTGTGAGAAGTGACATAACTTGAAAACACCTGCATTGAATCCCCTATAGTATGTACTCCATATGCCCTGAAGACACCTTCTGCAAAATACCCAAAAATATAGCCCTTTCTCCATTGGCGCTATTCCACAGTGTATCACTCATGCCAATGGGGGAAATTCTCCAAAGAGGGCATGCCAGCTGGCGCTCTGTCTCAGAGTCGTACTAGCGCCAACCCAGTTGGGTAAAGTTTTTAACAACCAAACTTCCGGAGGTTCCTTCTAACCTATCCATGAACTGATCCCAGTTTGAGTCAGTTCAGTTGGGCTTCATATCTCCCAAGGAGGGAAGTAGTTCTCCACCTCTCATGGAAGCTTCCTAATGATAAGGAAAATCCCATGAATCAAGTGGATGGTCTTATATACTCCTCCTACCTCTATATAAGCTTGTTCCTTTCCCTTTGACAAGCTAGTTAGTAATTCTACTTTTCAAGCTCCCAAATCTAAGTGCCAAAGTCTGAGAATTGCTAAGCTCATGTTGTAAGAGGCCTTGTTCATCCCTATGAGGCTAGATATTTAAGGAGGAGATACATGTCCAAATAATCAAAGAGAGAGAGGCTTGTTCCCCATCCCTTACAAGCTTTGCAAGGCATGTGTTGCTGATTCACCCAGCCAAAGGAAGATTTGACGTCAGAACTTGGTTGTATTCTCTTTTGTTTATCAATAATAATAGACGACTATC
>APFE030784993.1:8697-26847 GCA_000404065.3 Pinus taeda
ATACAGCAACAAAAATGACCCCATTTATGGCACTTTATGGGTATCAGCCACCATCCATCACATCATATTTAAGAGACAGTTCTAAGGTTCAAGCAATGGAGCATCACATCGAACATCAACAACAAGTCCTCCAACTTTTAAAGGATAACCTCGTGTTGGCACAGAATAGAATGAAACAACAGGCAGTTCAACATCGCAGTGAAAGAAGTTTTGATGTAGGTGATTGGGTATTCTTAAGGCTACAACCATATAAGCAAATGTCCCTCAAGCAAGCTAAGAAGGATAATAAATTATCACCAAAGTATTATTGTCCGTACAAGGTGTTGCAAAAGATTGGTACTATGGCATACAAATTGGAGCTTCCTGCAGCTTCTCGATTGCACCCAGTTTTCCATGTTTCATGTTTAAAGAAGGTTATAGGCGACAAGCTCCCAGTTCAAACAATATTGCCAGAACCTGATGAGGAAGGAAAAATTATATTGGAACCGGAAGCAGTCATAGAAACAAGAACTTGACAGCTACGAAATCGATCAATTTCAGAGTATCTTATCAAGTAGTGGAAGAACTTATCTGTGGAAGATTCCACATGGGAAGATGAGAATTTTATACAGAAGTATCCAAAACTACTCAAGCGTTGAGGACAAATTTTTTTTTGAAGGAGAGGGGCATGTTGGGTCCCTATAATACTAGTGATTATGTAACGACCTAGCTAAAATAGTGAAATGACCCAACTACAACTATATAAATTTCAAGCACATTTTTTTTTTTTTTTACACAGCAATTACAATCGGAAAACAAACACATTGAGATTTCAATTCAATCGAACATAACGCCACATTTATATGCTTTTAATCTAAGGTCAAGTAATAACAAAATACACATGTACCGTACACCGGAGAGGCGAGACTCCGCTTGCTCTGTTGTCGCTGGTATTTCCTCGTTGTCGGTCACTTCTGTGAGTGTATGATGACGCACTTGATCCGAATCAAGACCCACCGGTTTACCTCCCAGCCTACTCCTTGGGTACTCTTCTTCCCCGCGGACCCCTGAGCTGCAATGGGGTTGTACAATGGAAGAATAATCTAGCTGGCAAAGGAAAGAAACCTTAGCTCAAGTGTCCCCTGTCTAAAACCCTCTACCTCACCAAACTCACTATAGCTTCATAGTCACTGCTTCCACATCATATCATCCATCCAACCATAGGGTTCCAAAAAGTCCCCCTCTACCATGGCCTGCCCCTTCTTTTATAAGAGTTCTCATAGATGACACCTGGCATGTCATGCATAATTATAATATTTTCTTTTTTAATAGCTTGATTATTCACCTACCCATGTGTCATTCTCTCATCAACGGTCACCCAAAATTATTTACTTAACTTTTTATTTAAAACTAATATTTTCCTCACCTCACAAGATTCCTATTTCTACTCCTAGTTGTCTCTTTATTCCCCCCATTTATTCCTTAAATTTTGTTTATTACTTGGAGTCAATAAATGAGTCAAGATTTTATCCCCAATCTACATCCTTAATTAACTTAGGTTATCTCTTAGAGGGATATTCCTATGCTGGTTGATGCCACATGGAGCTTCTCTCTAATTTCATTTATTTTTTTCTTATTTTAATTCACCTTCCTCTTTTCTTAATTAAGTTTAATCGGTTTAGGATTAATCTTTATCCTTACAATATGTTTTTCTTCCATTTTATCTAATTAAACCACCTACTCTACCTAGAATTTTCCAACATGGGAAGGGTAGAACGTTTAAGGTACTCTATTTATTTCTTCCTATGATCCTCCTTATTCCAAGTTTTATTTTTGATTTAATTACCTTGGTTTCTACTCATCATTTACCCATGATGTAACTCCCTAGTTTTCATTCCTTACTTATGTTTATTTATTATCATTTATTTTTAATGATTCCAAGGGTGCCAAGTTTGGTTGTGCCCTTCAAGAACTTTCCTAGAAGTTCCAAGCGTGCCACACCTAACAGTTTAATTGTGATGCCAAGGGTGCCAAGTTTGGTTGTGCCCTTCAAGAACTTTCCTAGAAGTTCCAAGCGTGCCACACCTAACAGTTTAATTGTGATGCCAAGGGTGCCAAGTTTGGTTGTGCCCTTCAAGAATTTCCCTGAAATCCCAAGGGTGCCACACCGCTTGCCCTTCAAGCATCCAGTGACTACGAGGGGAAAATATCGTGCAACGTCATAGACCACTATCGTCTCTTATGTTGCATGCTATAGTGAGACTAATGGTGCCAGGGATCAAGGAATCCGCCTTGATGCGCCCCCCCAGTAGGTTCCTCATGAGCGACCCAACTTTGGGACCTGCCCTCATGGCATCGTGATCTTCAAGGTGAAGGTGTTTCAACCCTTCCAGCCCAAGTAATGGCAGTAATGCTAGTGGGTGAGATCAGGGACACTGTCCCACCCCTCCCATGTAGTTCCATCCACTTGTACAACCACATCACCCATATGTGAGTCATTCGGCCAAGCAACTCATCTGTGCCTGCAACCATTAACATATCATTAGAATATAGATAGCCATATATAGTAGGTTTCAAAATCGATAAGAATTTCAAAGATAAAATAATATAAATTTTCATCAAACCAGGTGTCGTCAACTCGTCATGTGCGAGTGCCTCTGGTGGTTTTCTTGCCATACTCAATAATAATCAGTAACCAGGTTTTTCAGTGTTAGTCATTGTCATAATAGCATTAATTACCATCACCTGGTCATTCACGTCACCGTTCATTGTGAACCAGAACTAATGTAAGTAGCTAACATAGGGAATACCTCCATCATGATATCAATAGAGAATACACATAACCATTAATTATATCGTAATCATAATATTAATAGAGAACATACATAACCATCACATTCACTGATAATAGAGTCACATTTCTGGATCCTCGGCTTGAGTTACTCATAGACTAAAGTATGCAAGGTAATGTCATATTAGAGTCAAGAAACTAGGGTGGGCACTACACTTATGCGAGAATATTCTTTTATTGACCTTCATCTCCTTCGGGTAGGTTCGTGGTGAAAGAGATTCATTCATTCTTGATCATGTTATATAACTATACCCATGACTTAATAACATACAAATGATAACATAACTTAAAATTTGATGCATACATACCTCATCTTGATTCTCCTTTGATCATCATTTGGTGTGGCCCTTCTTGTTTCATCTTAGCTTGCCTACATTTCATTCTTTTCTGGAAACCCATGAATGGGAATCCTAATGAGACATCTGCTTTGGTCCATGAACGTTCTTTTGAATATTCCATCATAAGATCTTAAATATCCTTGCCTTGAAAATGTTTCCTTTCTTTTGATGATATAGGTCTTCTAATATTCTAATCATGGTCAATTTTCTTTCATCATGTATAAGGTCCTATACTAGGTATGCTTCTTCTACATGAATATCTTGAGCTATATTTGTCATGCTCCTATATTCTAGAAGATATTTCTATTTATGCATTTTTGTTCTTATCATAAATGCTACGTCTACATGATTATCTAGAACTCTATGTACATCATGCTTCTACATTAGAGGATATTTCTAATCATGAAATTGTAATTTATTACTATATTCTCCTATTCTACTCAAAACTTTGAAAGAAGTCTAGATGTAGAGAGTTTGACGTAGTCATAGTAGAGATCTAGAGGATCTTCCCTATTTTCCTCTTTCCTTCTTCTTTCATCTCTTGATTTATTATAGCTTCTTCCCTCTTTATTTTGTTGTTGTTGTCCTTCTTAAGCTTAGGACAATTCCTTTTGTAGTGTCCATATTCTTGGCATCCAAAGCATTGGATCGTGGACATGTCTTTGTTGTTTCTTCTCTTTAGACCAAAACTACCAAATTTACCCTTTCTTTAGGCCATGGAAGCAAATGTTTGCTCCTTTTATCCCACATCTTCTTTTTCCTTAAGTGCAATCTCCTTTGTCCTACATAGAGACCACATTTCACTAAGAGTAATTGCTTCCTTCTTGGAATATATGCTAGATGTGAAGTTTCCCCACTCCTCCGGAAGAGAATTAACTACTGAAGTCATCATCTCTTTGTCAAAGATGACTTTCCCAAGCTCTTGAAGTTGATATCTCATTTCAGATATTTTGATGAAGTAAGGAGTTATTCCTTATATTGTTATCTTCATATTGTATAATTCATTCCTCAGAGATATTATTTCTTACATTGTGAATATGGAGAATAGCTCTACTAGCTTATAGTAAATTTATTTTGATGTCTCATACTTGGAGACATAAGGAATGAGAGAGCCTTTGATTGATTTTGTAAGAATCCTTTGAGCTCTTATCTCATTCTTAATGTACTTGGCTAAGGCTTGAGTATGTTCCTTAGGTGGGATAGTGATATTCTATTTGACATACTTTAGGAGTTCATTCTCCTTGAGTAGTAGATCAATCCTCTTCTTCCATGCAATATATTTATTGGTACCTACCAATTTATTGCTTCCCTTGCAAAAAAAACATTGATATATATTCAGAAGAGGACATGTACTGGATAGATTTTAAGATGTAATGGATTTTCTTCCTCCCTGAACGATCAATGACTTGTCTTCCTTGGATCTTGATGCTCTTCAATTTGGCTTCTCCAAGTGGACTTGCTTGGTGACGGTATTTGCTTGAAGACTTGTAGCTTGATGTAGGTCCTTCTTCAATCTTCTCTTCTTCATAGGCGCCTTTACGTAAGGCTCTTCTTCAAGATTTGTATATATCCTTGATGATTGATGGATTATACACCCTTATTGTTTTTTAAGTGATAGAGACTTCTAATATTAATGCTTCAACTTTGTAGGTGCTTCTCCTCGATGTGTGTTCTTGATTTTCCCTTTTCTTGACATGTCACGTTATCTCTAATACCATGTTGAAAAATCTAGGGCAAAGTAGTGTAGTGCGATTATTCATTACTTGATAAGAATTTGTGGAGTTTTTTTACTTTTATTGTTAGCTTATTCTTATTCTTCTTATTATTAGTGCATATGTCTGTACTTCATCAAACTTCTACCAAAACATAAAAATAAGAACACAAGATGGTGTATCTCTGCCAGGGCAAAAAGCTCTCTTCTCTTGAGAGTGAAACCCTTTATTGAATTTCTCCTATTGAAGATTCTATTGGCCAGTGTAAAACCCTAGGCCCCTGACTAAGATATCCCCCAATCACAAGTCAAGTCTCCACTCCTTTCTTCACCATATACTCCAGCACTTCTTCCGACACTTTTTTTCCTGGCACTTCATTCTCCTACTTCCAACACTACTTCATCTTGCTATGATTCTTTTCTAGAGTTATACCTTCCTTGAATGAGTCTTCTAAATGAAGTGTTACCCTTCTATCACTTCCTCAAGTATATATTTAACCAATAGAGATCCTCCTTCAGTGTATGACTATTCTATTGTTTTACTTTTTCTTCCCTAGTTTCTTGCACATGTGGGGAGTGTTACTAAGTTATATATGTCCCTCTTCTCCTTAGCTTGAGTATATTTCTTTCATACTAGAAGAGGAGACCTTGTAGGCCTATTTTAGCCCAAATGAAGGTAGGCATGTGTCTATGGTTTATTTTTTTCGTAGCCGTAGGGACATCCCTCATACTTTCCCACATGTGTGATTCTAGAAGCCCTTGGGAGATACTTTAGACTTCTGTGGTGTGTCCTTTCTCTTCATTTATTTTTGGAGACCTTATTACTTCGTCTTTCTTCTCTTTCCTTCACAGATTTCGAAGAACACTTAATGCATTATCTTTGGACTAGACAAACTCTATAAATAGAGGATTGTCCCTCCATTTAAGATGACTAGAAGGCCAACTAGTCCTCTATTTGTAGGTCAACTTTGAGTGTTGTTTGTAGGCAGATTTTTTGAGCAGTTTGTAGATAGATTCAATGGTGGTGTAGCATGCTCGAAGGAGATTCTTGACGGTGACATTGCATAGGAGCAGACTTGAATTTTCTTGGAGGTTTTCCCTTTGACTTTAATATATATTTTTACATGGTGTAACATGTCTTTAAAGCCTTCAATATTTACTCTTGACTATTCGACTCACCTATACCACTTTGACATGTGCTAGACCTACTTCAATGAGAAAGAAACTCGTTATCATATATTATAAAAATAATATTTATTTTATTGATTAAGTAAAAATATAAAAAATATGTTTATGAAGATTGAACCTAGTTACACTTCCTTCAACAGAGCCAAGTGTGAATTCTCAAATTCCAAATGATGCTCGGTGAAGCAGCTGGCCATGGCTCAGAGTGATTTTCATTGGTTTGTAACTCACCGAAACTAGTAAGGTTAAGGGCGCAATAATTAAATTATGAGCTATTTGTATTAATACATAACTCATCCCATAAAAATATCAATACTTTCTCCTCAGATTTGTCTGATTACATTATGCATTGAATCTTGTAAGTGCATTATGTTATTCATATAATAAATGTTTTGGATGAATGAGGATAATGTCGAAATTAATTATGTGCTTATGATAGTCTGCACTTGTATGCTTACATGCATGGATGGCTCAAAATTCTCACTAATTACCGTGATTTAAAAATTAATTTAAGATACTCGAGCTTGACAGTTATAGTCGAGTTTGGTTTTTGAACAATTTGGATTTAATCCTTGCACTTTGACTCGAATTTTTCAAGTTCAATTATGGTATTTCATACACCATGGGGGATAGCTATAGTAGCATGGTGGGGAGGAGAAACCCGGAAAAGTTATACGGGAACAAATAATTCTGCAATGTGGTTAGATGACATAAAACCTTGGAGTGTTGGGTGGAGTAGAGAGTAATGCAAACAAATAAGAAACAATTAACATGTTGATTATATTTAATAAGTAGAAATGGTTAACCATCAATTGGTTAGTTTATTTCTTATTGTGCCTACTTAAAAAGTGATGCAAAGATTAAATTTTTATTTTATTATATGTTATGGAAGCTTCTCCAAAACTTAACTTATTGATGAATGCTCTTGTGAGGGCACAAATACAATGTAGCATGATTTAAAATTGGATTAAGATACTTACACATGATAGACCTAGTTTTAGATGTTCATAGTAGAGTGGGAGAAATCAACAAATTTGTAATAATTGTAAAGTATGGTTATTGTAGTGAAAATTTGGATGATGGGTTTTGGTGGTGTGGTCATCATGTTTTATAAATATGAATGCAAGTGTAGAAAATGGTGGATAAGGAAATTTGAATCCTATGTTTAATGGCATGCCAATAGGTCGCTTCTTCCATAGTATCATCATACTACTTTGCACATATAAAAATTAAATTATGAGTTGCATGATTGCTATGTGGTGTTTGTTCAGGGACCTAGCTTAATAGAATGAATTTTATACTTATAATATATCTTAAGGGAAGAAATGTTGAACCCTTATTAGGTAACTAGAAAACAAAAATAGATAAAATAACAAGTTCTCTTTCCATAGATCATAGTCAACACAAGGAAAGATTAAAATAAAGTATATAGATGGAATCTATATAGGTCATAGGAAATAAGTTTATGAAATTCTATCAAAAGTATCTAAAATTGATGGTTAATTAATTGGTTTCCAACATAGAACCGATTTTGAAGGTTTTCCGTACATGAAATTCCCATGAAATATCATTAAGCTCATAAAAGACAGGTCTTTGTACATAGTATGAGATTATGTATGTTTATACTTAATATATTTCTTGATTTATGCATCTACATGTAATGATGCAATCCATTTTTGAATGTGATTTTTCTGCTACTTAAGTCGTTTAGTTCACCTTAATGCTTAAAATATACACTATTGGAGGGAACTAAACCTTACCAAGTTATTATTCAAATATCCAGTATCAATATGCATATTTAATTAGACATGCATAGTTGGAACCTATAGGTTTCTTTTGAATAAATCAATATCTAAATAAATGTAACTAAGATAGATAAGAGGCATAAATTATATTCCAATCTAGATGGAACTAGGGTCATAATTGTGAAGTGAATGTAAGAATGTAATACAACTCACTATATGCATGTTGGAGAAGACATCATACCTTAATAAATTATGACTATAATAAGAAGGTCAATGGGACTAACACCAAAATTACATCTAGTGTAAATACATAATGGGAGGGTAAAAGAAACTCCTAGTGCTTCTTGATTAATAGTAGTAAGACAATAATAAATACAAGGTCAAGGGAACATTCACAAGTGCCAATTATTATAAATGAAAGTATGAAACCTCAAATTCCACAACCATGATGGGTTCCATTGGTAATATCTCACAAATAGCTAACTTTCAAATTTGGAGTAGGATGAAGATGCTTTCATTAGAATAATGGTAGATCTTACAAATGTACTTCTTCTGGGAAGTGATAAGATTAAAATGATCTATGTGCTTCAACCATATTGATGGCTAAGTGATGTTGATAATGAAGATTGCTGTGTACAAAGTTAATCCGTTTCGATAAAATGATATCTAGCAATCTATTTGAAGTAATTGATAATCATACAATCTGGGATGCATATTTTGTATGACTACTTCCTACCAAGAAAATTTGGGAAAGTCTACGTGTCAGATTACATTGATAGTGTTGTCTTGTTTTGATCATGGAAACATAGCAATTGTTGCATAAAAAACATAGGAATTCATGTTAATGAATTTGATAATTGATAAATTAATTATATTTTCTTGTCTTCCATGGGTGATTTAATGATTTAGTGTGAGGTTCTAACATGTAAATGACCTAGGTTCACACCCTAGTACACATAGTACCTAAAAGCTTAGAGGGTGTGGAATTGAGAACATTGTAACCTTCACTTACGATTCACATATACATGAATGTACATGCATACTGATTGTTCGATTAGTTTTGGGTATACACTAAATTATGCATGGCGAACAAGGTGTTGGTAGTAGTGTAAAAAAGGAGCAAACATGAAATCATATGGTATAACTAGGTTATGTGTGGTGTACTTTTGACTACCACACAATTATTTTAGTGGCTAAAGACAAGGTTAAGGTTGTTATTAAACTTCAAATATAATATTGGAGGCCATACTAAATGAGCTATTAAAGGATTGTTTTATGATTGGGAAGAGGTTATATTTCGTTGTCCTTAAAAACTGGTCTATGGGACAAATTCAATCCCCAAAACTCAAAGTTATTGGTATTGTGAAGTTGTATTATGCATATTTACATCAATGTTATTATTTTGCTAAAAAAATCCTGGAACCACAGGATACAAGAAAAGGATTAGGTAAATAAAAGCACTTGAATACTTTGACATAAAAAAATTTAGTTATGCTTTCGTTGTAGAAGTTGAATAGGTCCATGAAATCCTTATTCTTCGATTGACAAAGCAAGCATGGTTTGATTAGACTTGCCTAAATATAGTGTGAATAAATAAAGGAAATTTTGACATTGTCTTGATGTTATAATAATAATACTAACATTGTTGAAAACGTGTGGATCATGGATATGTCATTCATAGGAGGTTATGGACATTGAGTATTGTGTACACATTGTACAGGTAGTACTATGTACATGTGGTACAAATGGTACTGGTGTGGATGCGGGTATTGCATGATGTTGGATGATGTGTATAGCTATATGTGTGTAATATATGCATGGTTGAGGAGAAGGAACTGGGTAATTGCTTGGTGTGGCAACCGATCCAGAGTGTGTACAGAGGCAAGATAAAGATGGAAACTAAGGATTGATTAAAGGATAAGTATCGGTATTTAGTTTCAGTTCTAGTATACATATGATTTCTGATTCTAATCTAGAATGACTGCATGTGATTTATGATTGGGGTTATGATGGTTACATATGGTTTATGATTTTGATGGTTATGTTTTGAGCTAACCTGATGTGATATTTTATACATGTTGATTGGTCAAGTGTTCTTATTTGAGTTGTTCAGACTAATGGAGGGAAATTGCAAGAAGCAAGGGTTCAGCAAGAACATAAATGCATTAGAAGAACATGCATTTCTTCCTATTATTTAAATACAATGAAAATGAGGAATCATAGTTAAATGGTAGGAAATATTGACCCGTATTTACTCAAATAATAGTACTGTTATATTAATTTATGACATTCACTATGGTAAAAAAAATTGAGTTTTGTTTTTATGACACCTGAAGTCTCTAACAAAATTGATTGAACACATGTTACAGGTAGAAATTGGAGAAAAATTTCAGTAAAACTCCTTTCTAACCTATATATCGAAAGATCTGGTTCAGGTGGAAAGGCCATGGGAACTAGAAAATTCAGATACATCTACCGATAAATGAGGAAATAAATTGTAACATTCTGTAATACACTGAGGATGATGTAGATTTAAGGGGGTGGGGTGTGGTATGTAACACCCCTTTGTTCTATGTAACACTATTTTACTATCATGCCAGACCTAAGCTAAGACTTAGCTGTAACAAAAAAGATAGGTCTAAGGTGTAACAATGAAACTAAATACTTTCTTATTAAATAAATAAAGAAAATTGAATCACTTGGAAAACAGGACACCAATAGATGAGATTCTTGTCAAATTAAATCCCATTTGTGAATGGGAATGGATAACTCTTTCATGATAAGACTTCTAGATCCAATTCCAGATAAGTTTAATGGCTTGGTAGATAAATATACATTAAGTTACTGAGCTAGAGATAGATGCTAAATTTAAGAAAAATGTAAAAGCCTTGCGAGAGAGAAGGGCAAGCTTTTATGAGAAAAATCCTCGCAGTAGGGAAAGACGAGCTTTTTTGAGGAAAGCCTAGGCAAATAGATACAAATATCTATAAAAGCAGGACACCACTAAAGTAAACCATATCATGAAGTAGGGTATTAAATACCCATTGAAGAGATCAAAAGGAGGGAGTGGGTCCATGAAAAGAACTCTCCGCTTGCGGGTGAACTGGAGGAACTCAGTTCTAGGTTGGGTGGCAGTGCCCAATTTTCCATGTGATATTATTTCAACTATGGTGGGTTGATTCAATTGCATAGGATGTTTTGTATATTAGCTCCTTACTCTTTATGTTGTCAAATATTTAAGAATATGAGTATAATTGCATGTGTTATCCTTGTTTATAAGATGACCGAATACTTATGCATGTGAAAACAACTGAATATTAATTTAATCAAAGTTAAATTTAATGATTGGAGCCTCGTAGGTGGTTGATAGTATTGTGTCAAGGAGGTATGTGACTGTTATTGAATCTAGTTCATATCTCCATTTGTTGACATTGAATTATTTATAATTTTTGGCTTGGCTAGGTGGTGATGCAACAAAAACAATAAAAATGGTTTTAATCCTACTCAAAACTGTCATAAGCACAAGCACGAAAGACAAAAACAATAAATAAGAAGTTGACAGGTTTTAGTTATTTCAGGTATTTACCCAAATGTCAATTTTGGCTATCCCAGGTATCCACCCAAATGTTAGTAGGTCGATGATTACCTGAATGAATGTCCATTCACCCTCACTTTTTAGGTTAGCAATACCAATTTAGATCTCATTGTTTATCATTTGCGGTAGGATACATGGAAATCGAGTCATAAATGGGGCCCTAGAAAAACTTGTACCGAAGCCCTTGCTTATGGTTTTCAAAATGGAATTGAATCTACTCCCAACATTGTAACTCTATCTGCCTTTATAGTTGTTTTCTCTCTCGTTGTCTATGTCTATGACTTTAAATGAAAATAGACTTTATATACCAAGGAACCAAAGTAGATTCTTCATTTTCCCTTCTTGGCACAAGAAGATCTAATACAAATTAAGTTTGTATGGTAGCAAACTATGTTGGTTTGCTTTGATGGAACTAAGCTATGAACTATAGGCTTGGTGGTGGTGAGGAGAGGAGGCAGGTGGGAAGAAAGAACAAAGCATAAGGTGGTGAGAGGTGGAAGTTGAATAGAAGGCGGGGAAAGGTGGCAAGTGGGTAGAACATTCATGGGCTACTTGTAAAATATAAATATATGAAAACCAGAATTTGGATATGATTAAGGAAAGTTTTGTATGAGCCAAGGTACTCTTGATATTTGTAAAATATAGATATATGAATACCATAATTTGGACATGATTAAGGGAAATTATGTATGAGCCAAAGTACTTTATATATTTGCAATATATATATATGAAAACTAGAATTTGGATATGATTAAGGAAAGTTTTTTTTGGATATTATTCATGATTCAGAAAAGTTATGTATGAAAGCTAGTGCTTTGGATAAAACTGAGAAAAGTTTGAATATGATTCAAGAACTTTTTTTAAACTTTGGACAAAAAATTAAATATCTGAATTTTAAAAAATTAAATATCTGAAATTGATTGGTGAAGTTTCCGGTAAGAGATCCAATCCAAAACTTTGATTAAAATTTTAGGAAAAAATTGTTTAAATTTTAGTAGAATAATAAAAATTCATGTCAAACATCAAATTAATTGCACATCAACTTCTAGCCATCGTTGAAATCCCTCCCGAGCCAAAACAGGAACTAAGCGCTTTCGAAATATTTCAAGAGCCCAGACATATATATATGAAAAATTGCTTTGGAACTAATTACTTTAATATTTGGAAATTGCTTTGGCACTAATCACTTTGGAAATATTTCAAGGGCCAAGACACATATATATGTATAATTATGAAAAATCATAATTGGACTGCATATAGAATTTTCTCAATTTCACTTTTCTGAACATTTTGATATTTTCCAAACCCATTTAACCTTGACACATATTTCTAAATCTTCAAAATATCCACAATACTTAATACCTCACATTTTATGGCCCTAACGATAATTTTATAGACTAGTAATCGATATAGTTCTGGAAATACAATATCTATATCTATATTCAGCGTGCAGAATATGTAAAATCAAACACTGACCTGGTCGCAGCAATCTTTTTGATGTCGCCATCGATTAACGGACTATAAATACCTATGAATAAGGGGAATACACAGTGGTATTAATGTATTATCAAAATGCGCAATAAATTGTTGTTCTGGAAAATATGAGAGGGACTTGCGTGGCCGAGCATTATGGAAAAGAATTCTAGTCCAGTCGTATTGCCGAAGACGGGGACGGTGCATATTGTTGAAATTTACTATTGTCTGCAGCAGCTACCGTACTATATGGAGACTTTGCGTTTGCATTCAGCCTGCACGGCGCAACAGATGACAGCAACCTCTATTTTTAGTTTTTAGTGAGAGCTTCAATTGCTTCAATGTATTTACTGTACTTTCGTGCAATATATGCAACTTTACACCTCTCTGTAAAAGAAAATTTCAAGATGCAACTTTGCATCTCCATGTAAAAGAAAATTTCAAGATGCAATATATTACGAGGACATGCAATCAATAAACATTCAGCTGGCACAGCCCATTCACCATACATGGGTGCATGATGTTTATAAACGAGAAGTAATTATGGTACCTGTCCTTGCGCTTCTCCAGAAATCGCTGAAGAGAATACTTCCTTGCTAGTGGAAGATCTGATCACAAGTCATTGACAAAAGGCATGAACAGGAATCAGTAGTCTTTATAGTGAAATTATTATGAAGTAATTTATATGTTGTTTAGTTTAGTTGGTTGTACAACTGCTTGACGATAAGCAATCATGGTGGTTGTGTCTTCAGTTAGGGGAGGAGACATGCTTAAATGTTTTAGGGTTTTTCGAGATCTTAAATTTATTTATAAAAATCTCCGCCAAATGTTTTCACATAATTCCAGAAATATTACTTGAATTTAGCAACGAAGCTTTGACAAAAAAAATTTGTATTATCTCATATGTTGATGGTCCTCGATAACTGGTGGCCTTAGTCCTACCTGCGTACATCTTCCAGCTAGCAGGTGCGTGCTGGATCTGTGACCCCTTCGATAACTCCATACGAGGATGTAATGTTTTCAGCTCAGTGATCTGCGATTCACGGCCCTTCGGGGCAACTGGAATAATTGGATAATTACAATAATTTCCACCGCCAGCAATTAACAATATGGCTTGAGCCTGTACCAGGAAACAGATGCCATTATTGGCCTAAAATAGGGAAAAGCGGCTGTTTTTGCATTGATCATTTAAAATTTGATTGATTTGACTTGATTACACTTAATCTAGTTAAGGATATTTAAACCTTTCCAATTAAGAATTAGGTAAAAATAAATTAAGATGCCCATACACATTAAATTTGACTTTTCCTAAAATATAACTTAACTTAATTCGGAAATGCAGTGAATTTGAACTGACTCTAAAAAAATGATCCAACACTAAATTCCACTTTTTCCAAAATATAACTTAATTCAGAAATTCAAGTTATTCGGAAATTCAGTAAACTTGAACTGACTCTCTAAATTTATCCAACTCCCCCATTTGTGAATAATTACAATTTCCAACACTCAACAAAAATCTGTCAAACCCATACCTTATTAGCAGGAATATCGTTGTAAACGTTGACTGTTCCACCGTAGAAAATTGTCAATTGTGCGCGAGATTGCTTGGGCCTGGATTCAAACATAAACTTACTTACCATTAACATCACAGACCTACGTGAACACAAGAAATTAGCTGAGAATAAACGTACAACTAACTATTATATCCTTTGGAATCCACACCTAAAATTCATATGTCCAGAAGAAACAGCTTGATTATCATCTAACCACGTCTTGTGGTCGAATCCCCCCTTGAGTCCTATTGGGGATCCAAAACCGGACTGGTTGGTGAATAAATTAATGGAACTAGAACATTTTCCAACAACGGAGAGATCCAGTGACCGAGGAATGTACTCTGCAACTGACCGCTTAGAAACTCCGTTAACAGTGCTAATCCAAGAAGGGAAACCCTTTTCCTCCTCACCGTGCTCTTCAAACATAACCCCATCTCTTAATTGGGAAATGAAGCTCCCCTTCTTGCTGTTATCCTTCGCCTCTGCAGTGCTTGCAGCAACGGCTGAATTCAACCCGCTCTGGTCATTCTGAATCCCCTCTGAGTTGCATAGATTCTTCATTAACTCAAATTTCTCCTTCTTCCTCAGAACACCCAGGAAATCCATGTCTGCACCAACGCTTCCCACCATTAACTTTATTTTAAGGTGGTTGCGACTAAATCTACACCCTTGACGGAAAAAGAAACACCTCGCTGTTCTTCTTCTGTATCACGCCAAGTTTGCAGGAAAAGCGAGGAGAACTTTTCTGAGTTTTTGATTGAAGCGAGTATCTTTAATTATTTGAACATGCGATGAATTATGATGCAGCGAAAGACACGCCATCTCCACAAACATGTGGCTTCATCGCGTTTTCCTCTCGGTCAACCGGCCCTTATTCAAATACTGCAAGCTTTGAGAATTGTTAATAAATTTAAATAGTGACAGCTTTGTAAGAGGGACCATTGCTTTAGTTCGAAAATCTATGAATCCGGAGTGTTTGTCAGAATTTGTAAGAGAGTTATTAATATGACTTTAATGTGAATGTAATATGAATATTGGAGGGGGATATTTAAAATATCTAGGTGTTGTTTGTTGTGATAATAAAGTGGAAGAGACGTTGTAGCAGTTATAAATGGGTCTTAACATTTATCCATTAATATTGGAGGTATGTGATGGTGTCTAAAATAAATATTTAATTAAATATAATAATACAAAAAAATGTAAAGTAATAAATTATAAATATTATTTTTAATTAATAAAATTATAAACATATTTTTTCATAAAAAATTTAAATAATATATGTATATAAGTCTCAAGTAATATGTATAAGAATGCTAGCCTTGTAAGTGCAAGACAAAGGGAAAAGGAGCTTGCATGGAAGATGGCTATGGCAGCGAGCCTTTCCTGTGCTGGAATTGGGGCTATCGTTTGGGTGAATGTTGGAGGCGAAGCAAAAGGGATGGCCATAGTCTCTGGCCTTCGCAGAACTGGCCTCAAACGCGTGGTGACGAAACCTCCGAAACCCCTTCGAATAACTTGCAAGGACACTTTCACTCAGTCCAGCGCCAGGAAAGATCACGATGCTCTGGGTACAGTAGATATATTGGAAGGTTTGAACAAAACAAAGGTAGATCGGAAGGAAGAGACCGGGAAGTCGAGCGAGGACAGAGATCGGCAAACAATCTTTACTTTTTCGCTCAGAATCCTACTTGGGGGCGGAGAATCATTAGGGCTTGGGCCGATCTACGCAGATCTAGCGAGTAGGCCGGTCTTCAGGCCAACCGCCCCATTGCCATACCTTGCATGTAAATATGGGGGACTGCATGTAGCAGATCCAACCCACCTCACAAATGCTCGGCTCAAATTTCATAGATCCAGGCTGGATCTAATAGATCTGAGCAAGTTACAAGTCTATTCAGAACCAAGGAATCAGATCGGCTGGATTAGCCATCAAATGAGCGGAGGGCACGCTTCCCTGAAGGCAGATCGACCCAATAAGAGGCACGACCTGGAAGAACACACACAGTTGGACCATCTGGCAACCAGCACAGACACCGGTTCAGGCAGAGCTCAGATAAACAACAGACATCACGTAACCAATAATCGTTTTCAGATTTTCATTAAAACCCCTGAAAAGAAATCTATCTTAATCTGGGTAAGTGGAGATAGCTATGTTTCGCTGTTAAAACAGGAAATCTGTGCTTTGACTGGCTATCCTAGCCAGATCCAACAATTAGTCAGTGGCAGGTGGTCTCTCCAGGACAACAGAACCTTGGGAGGCTACGAGATCAGCCCAAGAGAAACCATTGCCTTGAATCTGAGGCTGAGAGGAGGGGCACCATCCCAGGGACAGCAAAGCAGCACAGGAGGGGAAAAGGGGAAAACAGCGCCCCAACATAAATCTAAAGGAGCTCCATCCTATAAAAATATTCTCCAAGGCAACAGAGAATCGGGATCCTCCCCAGATCAAGGCGGATACACACCCCGGCCATACATAGTAGACCAGCTAGGGCAAACTCCAACCCTTAACTTTGATTCCACAGGGTTGGATAACTATGTTGAGACATATGAATCACAGGCCCTTATATGCCGATTCAACAGCTTTTGGCCAACACCTACGAAGCTATTTCATTGGATCTTTGTCAATTGGACCATGGAATGCGAGATACACTTATGCTCCAAAGGATTCTTCATAGTCAGATTTGCATCCACGGAAGCCAGAGATACAATCATCAATGCTGGGCCTTGGTTTTGGGGAACGGCGGGGCTGTTCATGACCCCATGGTTTATAGACTTCGATCCAAACAAAATGACAGTCTCCAAAATGCCGGTCTGGGTCCTTCTACACAACCTTCACCTACATTTCTGGAGCAAACGAGTATTAGAAGGAATCGGGAACAACATAGGGAAATACATCAAAATAGATACAGAAAGGATTGATGAAAGGATTTTCACTTTTGCACGAATTTGTGTGGAAGTGGATCTAAGTAAAGGGCTACCAGACAACATAAGGCTGATCTACAAACAACAAAACTGGTTGCAAGTATTAGACTACGAAAATACTGCTTTTAGGTGCAGACTCTATAGACAAACAGGGCACCTGCAAAGCACATGTCCAGAGGCTAAAAAAGTAAACAGCAAAAGGAAGCAGAAAGGAAAAGAGAAGAAAGGATGGCTTTTTTCCCCTCCGGTCTCAGAAGATGAAGAATCAGAAGCTGAAGAGGAAGATACCACCACAGAGAAAGTGGAGGTCTCCCAAGAAATGGGAAATCAGAAGGGAACCACATCAGACACCAAGGCATCACAGCTTTACCCAAATCAGGCAGAGAAGACTACTGATGACCAGATCATGGGAGGGATAAAGCGGCACCATCAATCAGACACATCAGATTCAGACAAGGAATTAGGCACACAGAAAGCAGAAACACAGCTAGTCATAGCCTCGATCGAGCCCACTCAAGGAGAGTGGCGCAAGGTCGAAAAGAAAAAAGGAAGGAAAACCTAAAGCGTGAGTCTTACTCATATATGATTTTCAATTTTCTTTTACTTTCACTCCTCTCCTCTCTCTCTATCTTCTTTTCTCATCATTTTTTGCACGTTAGTTTTTTAACGTTGCGAAGGGTGCCATGGCACTCGAGCCCATTGGGGAGCTTATGGAAATGCATCATGCATCTACAATTGTAACTTTTCATTTTTAATAAAACGTTACAAATTTTTTCTCCAGAAAAAAAAAAAAAAAAA
>APFE030784993.1:32850-65495 GCA_000404065.3 Pinus taeda
CCTTGGAGGAGAAAGTCCTGAAAATGCGCATATAGATGGGTGATGATAGAAATTACTGTGTTTCAGGAGAAGACATGGTTGCTTTTTAGAGGAAGCATGGAGCTCCTCTCACCTTGACAAATGTGAAGCATATGCCTAGATTGAAAAAGAACTTTGTATCAGTCGCAATGTTGGAGGACAAAGGCTATGATGTTGTCTTCCATAAAGGAAAGACATTCTTAAGACACATAGCCACGGGTTAGACCAAGAGGATTAGGATTTGAGAGAAGAATATCTATAAACTAGAGGTAGATGACTATGCTTCATTGAGTTTGAAAGAAGAATTTGTGCAAAGCCAAGACATTGGCGAGTTATGGCATAGGAGGTTGGGCCATTTGCATCATGGGCCCTTGAAGATAATGCAGTAGATATCTACAGGACTTCCCAAATGTAAAATTGAGAAATTTGACACATGCAAAGGTTGTACCTTAGGAAAGCATGCCAAGTTGTCCTGTCATGATTAAGACATTGGAGCAGAAGCAATCTTAGTGTGAGTTCATACTTATCTATGTGGACAATTCTTGACGACATCCAAAATGAAGAAAAGGTATTTTGTGATTTTAATTGATGATTATTCTCGTAAATGTTGAATTTATTTCATGCAGAAGAACGATCAAACATTCTCAAAGTTTTGTGAGTTTAAAGCTTTGGTTGAGAAAGAATCATGGAAGAAAATGAAGGCCTTGAGAAGTGACAATGGTGGAGAATATGTCTCCCAAGAGTTTAAGGACTTCTGTGCAGCATAAGGAATTAGATAGGAGTTGATAGCATCTCATAGCATATAGCATAATGGGGTGGTCGAGAGGAAGAACAAAATGATTGTAGGGGTTGCACCGGTGGTGTTGCATGACCAAGGCCTACCACTTCATTTGTCAGCTGAGGCATGCAACACAGGGGTCTATTTGTAGAATAGAAGCCCGCATCACATACTTTGGATGAAAACACCAGAGGAAGCTTTCTTCAGTAAGAGACCAGATGTGGGTCACTTCAGAATCTTTGGCTCATTGCTATATTTCCGTGTGACAAAGGATTCACGGAGGAAGCTTGAGCTAATAGCTGAGTTGGGGATACTTGTGGGGTACACACCCCACAACTATCAGGTGTAATTTCCTACCAGTTGGAGGACAGTGGTTCGCAGATTTCTCAAGTTTGATGAGAAGAAGGCCATGCGAGTTTCCCTTGAGAGGGAGCTCCAACTACAGGTTGTGGAGGAACTATTAGTTCCTAAGGAGGAGGAGCCTTAGACTAACGCAGAGTAGCTGCATGCAGAGGTTCCAAGAGTGGAGACATGCACTGAAGTAGAGTCTTCCAGAGATGGACAAAAGTGCACAAGAGAAGCTGATAGATTGTTGTCGGATGTGAGAGATAATGTGGGAGAACCATCTTCTCATCGCAGACAGAGGAGGTCACCTGAGAGGTACACTATATACATGGCCCTTGCTAGGGAATGTGTTGAGACCGAGCCATATTCCTTTGAGGAAGTAGTGCAACAGCTGATTTGGGTTGATGCTATGATGGAGGAATATGACTCCATAGTTCATAATAGTGTTTGGGATGTGGTTCCAAGACTAGAGAACAAGTCAGTTGTGAGCTCTCATTGGCTTTACAAGGTAAGGGAAGTTGTTGATGGTAGTGTGGAGAAGCATAAGGAAATATTTATTGCCTGATGTTTCTCATAGATTGACGGGATTGATAATGATGAGACCTTTGCTCCTGTAGCAAGGTATTCATCTATCATGTCGATGTTGGCACTATCAGCACAGATGGGTTGGAAGATCCATCAGATGGATGTCAAGACTTCATTCCTCAATGGCAAGATTGAGGAAGAGGTGTACATAGAGCATCCAGAAGGTTTTGAGACCTTCTATCGTAAGTGGCATGTGTGTCGACTCAAGATAGCTTTGTACGGGCTAAAGCAAGCATCTCGTGCTTGGTACACCAAGATCAACAACTACTTCACTGGGTTGGGCTTCACAAAGAGTGAAGCGGATGTGAACCTGCACCACATCATCGTGAAAGGTAAGAAATTGATCATTGTACTTTATGTTGATGATCTCATACTAACAGGTGCTAATCAGTTAATCATGTATTACAAGGAGGACCTTGCAAGAGAATTCAAGATGAAAGACATGGGTCTCATCCATTACTTCCTTGGCATGCAAGTGTGATAGAAGAATGGGGAGATGTTTGTGTCTCAGGGAAAGTATGCCAAAGTGATACTCAGGAGATTCCACATGGAGAAGTGTAAGCCCATGCAGACTCCTCTAGCAGGTAACTGGAGGAAGGAGGATGCTACTTTAGGAAAAGTAGTAGAAGCTACTGTGTACAGGTAGATTGTGGGTTCACTGATGTACTTAGTGAACACACAACCAAAATTGTGCTATGCAGTAAACCAACTAAGTAAAGCTATGGTTCAGCCTACCAAGATGTTTTGGAAGGAAGCAAAGCATGTATTGAGATACCTCATAGGCACATATTAGTATGCATTGTGGTACAAACGGACAGAGGGAGTGAAGCTACACGGCTTCACGGATGCAGATTGGGTAGGGAGTCCATTAGATTGGAAGAGCACATTAGGTAGAATTTCCAACATTGGGTCGGCAATGGCTTCTTGGTATAGCAGGAAATAGAGGTCGATTGCACTTAGCACGGTAGAGGTTGAATACATGGCTACAAGTTAGGCAACATGCGAGGCCATCTAGATGTGTAAAATTTTAGTTGGTTTTTTTGATGAGAGGATGGATCCAACAGTGGTCTATTGTGATAATCGGAGTTGTATCAAACTCTCTAAGAATCCAGTATTTCATGACAGGTCCAAGCACATCGACATTTGGTATCATCATCTAAGAGACTTTGTGGTGAGAGGATCATGTTCTTGCATTATATTTTGACCGAGGAGCAAGATGTTGACATTTTGACTAAGGCATTGTCAAAGTGTAAATTCGAGTTCCATGGAGACAGAATTGGGGTGGAAGATAATCCCTTTCTTGGTTAGAGGGAGTGTTGAATTGTGGCAACAATAATATTCCAATTTTAATTTGTCCTTGAATTAAAATTGGGAATTAAAATTTGAATTTAGTCTCACGAGGTACTTGAAAAATAATTAATTAATTCATCTTGCATTAATTAGTAGGAGAAATTCAAGCTATAAGTTTTTATGAAGTCATGCAATCTTTATCGCTTAAATTAAGGATATAATCCATTAATTAAGGAGATAAGGATGAGTTATCATTGAGTTCTAATTAGTTATCTTAGTTAACTGAGTTATGTCCAGTTAAATTAGTTCCAAATAATTTGAGGAACTAATTGTCAATTCAGTCAGTTAATGCATGCATGCATCAAACTAGTGTACTCCAAATAACTGAAGATTCTCTCATAAATAACTCATGCATGTCTATCCAGAGAAATACACAGTTGATATTAAAGACAGGGATAGTGTACTATAAGTTACATGAATTTTCCTATAAGGAAAACTCTTGCATGTAGAAGGAATTCATTCCTTGAGATTTGCATAGTTTTACAAGCTGTAAGTTCAGTGTGAGTGATTAGTGTTACACATGGTAACAACAAGATCACCCAGGAAAAACTATGCTAGGAAATAGGAGCTTGGAGGTCAGTGTGGAAGACTTAATGAGAAGTTTATTTTTCCTGTGAGCATCTATGAGGATTGCATTGAGAGATGTCTAGTTGTGAGAGATAAAGCTATGTGTAATCCTAAGATATTTCCAGTTGTATGATAATATAGATAGCAAGGTTTTTAGCTAAGTCTTTTCCCAAAGTATTCTTATGTCTTGCATGTGCATTGATTTTGATTATGGTTATATGTGTTCTACTTGATCATGCTCAAATTTATTAAGCTTCCGCAAGTTTGATTATAGAAGTATATTAAAGTATTTTGCTTTAGTTATATTGCATTATCAGGTTAATCTACAGTGAGAATTTCTACACATAATACTAGGATATATTTTTAAAGTCTACAGATGAAGGAAATAGAGGATATGTATTTATTGATGAATCACATTTTGACTGTTATAAACTAGTAAAAGTTTTATAATGATGACATTCAAGATGAGGCAGTGGTTTAGAAGGTCCTCATATCTTTGTGTACCAAGTTTGATGTTCTAGAAGGATTTATTAACGAAGCCAAGGATTTGAAAAAGTTAGCAGTTGATGAATTGATGGGACCACTTTTATCCCATGAGGCAAGGAAAGACATAAATAAGGATTCCTCCTTTGAAGCCAATTTTAGAAGTTAGGTTTCTATATTAATAGATAGAAGTTGAGATAAAGGTAGAAGATGAGGTGGAAGAAATGGTTGTTAGGGAGATGGAAAAGAAGAGTAGGAACATTAGAGTGGAAGAAACAACAGAAGCTTCAATAACAATCGAAGAGTTGACAAATAAAATGTTTGATGTTATTATTAAAACAAATTTTGTCATTATGTGTGTGGTTGTAGAAATTAGTAGTTGATAAAGGAAAGTAGAGAGCTAATGTCACTACAGAAAATTGTGACTCCATGTCCATGGCTAACCATACTATGCATGAACCTTTTCATAATGCTTGGCTATTAGACAATGGTTAAAGTAACCACATGACTGGATACAAGAATATGGTTGCAAATATGGATCAATCTGTAAAGACAGAGGTAAAATTGGGGACTAACAAGATTGTTTTTGTTGATGGAAAGGGAGTGGTCAACATTATGACCAAGCAGGGGGAGTTGAAGATAATTTCAGAGCTATATAATGTTCCTGGTTTTAAACATATTCTTATATGTCTAGTTGAGTTAATGTAGAAAGGATACATAGTTATTTTTGAGGGAAAAGATTGTGTTATTTTTGACAATACCACAAACAAGTAGTTGATAAATAAGTTGTAGATGACTAGGAAAATAATATTTAATCTGATCATCAATTACAAAAGTTAGGTCAGTTCTTTTATGGTTGCGTGTTTTAATGATTATTAGTTATGCCACTTTCAGTTTCGAAATTTCCATTTTTTTTGGTTTAATATTGTTACAACATAAACAAATGGTTAGAGGATTACCTCCCATCATAGAACCCTCTAGTAGTTGTGAGTGTTGTATCCTAGGAAAGTAACATTGTGAAGGTTTTCTTAAAAGAGTTGCGTACATAGAAAAGTAGCCACTAGAGCTAGTCCATACAAACCTATGTGAACATAGTTGATTGGTGAAATTTATTACTTCCTCGCATTCATTTATGATTTTAGTAGAAATACATGGATTTATTTTTTGAAGTAGAATTATGAAACTTTTGAAAAGTTCAAAGAATTCAAATCCCTAGTAGAAAACCAAAGTGATAATCAGATCAAGGTATTAAGATAAGATCTTGGTGGATAATATAATTTGAATTCCTTCATTTATTACTACCAACAACAAGGAATTAGAAGCCAATTTACAACCAAATACACATTGTAGTAGAATGGTGTAGAAGAGGGAAAGAACGAATCAATTATGAACATAGCAAGGAAATTGTTGAAAGGAAGAAACTTGTCAAATGGGTATTGGGCAAAAGTTGTTGCATTTGTTGTTTGTGTGATAAGCAAATCTCCTACAAAGAGCATGATGAACATAGTTCCGCAAGAAGCATGGTCAAGTATGCCTTGTAGTGTATCTCATCCCATAGTGTTTGGATGTTTAGCATATACATGTACCTAAAGAGATAAGAGACAAGTTAGATGATAAAGTGAAAATTTCATATTTATTGATTATAGGGAGTGAATCAAAAGCATATAAGTTATATGAAATTGTCACCAAAAAGACTATAATCCACAGATACGGTGTGTTCAAAGAAAAAGAGTCATGGACTAGGAATGAAGACAAAACAATTGATGTAACAGTACCGCTCATGGAAGAAGAGGATGTAGCAAAAAATGAGCAGCAAAGATCACAGGAGAAGACAATAAATAAAGTCATGCCAATAAGGAATCCAAGATATTATGAACAACATGGATCTTCCAGCAGATCAATAGACCAGAATACTCTGATCTATCAATCAAGTGATGAATCATGAAATGGTAAGAGAAAAAATTCATGTCTACAAGATATTTATGATTATTTGGATGTTACTTTAAATTTTGCATTGTTTTCATTTCAACCTTTGACGTTTGAAGAAGCTACCAAATATTAGAATTGGGTGCATGTTATGGACGAAGAAATAGAATCTATTGAGAAGAATGACAGTTAGGATCTAGTTGGTTTACCAAAGGTAAATAATATCATTTATGTGAAATTGGTGTACAAGATAAATTTGAAAGAAAAAGGTGAGATTGACATATTTAACGCAATACTTGTAGCAAAAGCATTTTTGTAGCAACTAGGAATAGACTTTGGAGAAAAAATTTCTCCAGTAGCTAGATTGGATACTGTATGAGAAGTCTTGGCAAAAAAAAAAGAATATGTGGAAAGTGTATTAGATGGATGTAAAATCAAATTTCTTGAATGAGATACTAGAAGAAGAAATATATGTTCAACAACCTCTAGGTTATGAAGTTGATGGTCATGAAGACAAACTTTACAGATTGAAGAAAGAACTTTCTGTATTGAAACAAGCATCAAAAGTGTGTTATAGAAGAATGACATTTATATGTTCAAAAATGGATTTAGTAGAAGAAATATTGAACCCGTCTCATACACAAAGGTAAGTGAGCACGACCAGTTTTTGATTGTTTGCTTGTATGTGGATACTATGATTTATATTGGTGATCTTGAATTATATGAGTTTAAAGAAGCAATGAAGAAAGAATTTGAAATCATAGATCATGATCCTATGAAATATTTTCTTGGCATAGAATTTAAGCAATCTAAAAAAGGGATTTTTATTTGTTCAAAATAAATATGCAAAAGAATTGTTGAAAAGATTTAGAGTGGAAAATTGTAAACTTTCTCCTACACTAGTAGTGATAGGTACTAACTTAAGTAAGGGTGACCAAGGATCAAATGTCAATCCAACTCTATTGAAAAGATTGGTTGGTAGCCTTATGTATCTCACAAATACAAGACCATATAGTATCCAAGGAGTTAGTCTTATTTCTATATTTATGGACTCTCCAAAATACCCACATTTGAAAGGGCAAAAAAGGATTATGAAATGCATAGCAGGAACTATAAATTGTTGCATATTTTATGAAAGCACAAAGAAGAAATATTTGGTTGGATATGCTCACAACAAATTTGTAGGAAGTTTAGATGCTAGGAAAAGCACTTTTGGTTAGGTGTTTCATCTTTGTTCAAGTGTGATATTATGTGCATCTAAAAATCAACCTATTGTGATACTTTCATTAGTAGAAGAAAAATATGTAGTAGCAACATCAACAACATGCTCAGTAGTATGGTTACAAATACTTTTGGATGGAATTCAATAGAAAAAACAAGAATAAAAAATAATCTATTATCACAATAACTCAACCATTACAGTATCCAAGCATAGTGTGTTTCATTAAAAAAGAAATCATATTGACACAACATATCATTTTATTAGAGAACTTGTGAGAAATGGAGAATTTCATCTAAAACTTTGTAAATAGATTGATTAGTTGGTTGATATATTAACCAAGCCATTAGGAAAATATTCATTTTAGTTTCGTAGGGAAAACTTTGGTGTTGTAAACCTAGATGACACTCAAACGAGCAAACATGTTTAAGTTGTCATGAGCCGTGTCTTAGTTTAGCAGTTGTAATTGAGGGAGAGTGTTAAAAGTAGTTGATTACTCCCAGATGCTAAGAATTCTAGATTTAGAGTGTCAATTGAGTATTACATTTGGAATGATTAAATTTAGTATGTGTTTGCATGTTGAAGTTAGCATAAGTTGAGTCATTAGTCAAAAAGTATAAATACCCGACATTGCGTTCATTGAAATCAAATCAAGTTTGTGTGATTAATAGAGAAGAGAAGAAACTCATATTGTTTTTGTGTGTCAAGTTCGCGTCTTTCCTCCTCTTCCTTTCCAATAATAGCTTCCAGGTTAACTTCTTTTGTTGTGGTAATTGTACTAGTATAGCAGTAGCAGAAAACCTAGGTAGGGCTTCCCTCATAGTTAATGTTGTGAATCGATCCAGACCAACAAAAGTACCTCATTTTGAATTCAAAAGAATTAAAATACTTATTCCAATGTCCTCCCTTTGAAGTGTCAAGAAAGCTAGAGGGCACACCGAAATAAAAACACAAAATCCAATGTGAAGCTATAAAACAAACCATGTAAAGTAATAATTTGCTTACACAAAGATAAAAATAAATATGCCATAGGAACCTCCAAAAAGCCAAGATTGGAAAAACTAAGAAGGATTGTAAAAAATATGAATGATATTTTCTCACATGCCAAAAGAGATGGGAATAGTAGCAAGTAAAACATGAAAAAAAGACCAAAATTTATTGCATTTTTTGTCCTGAAACAAGGACTATAAAGGATTATGCATGAGATTATAAAATCTACTAGATAACACAAACAAAATTTTAAGTAGCTAGTTTACACATTATTTTATAAATTAAAGTACAAATGTTTAGATTTTCCCAAGAAATGATTCAACACTCTTAAGAGGCAATAAAACAAGGCCAAAGAAGTATTAATTTTCAAAGTGCTGGTGTTCAAAGCTCAGTTATACTAATCCACAATTGTTATGCATATATTTCCCTTCATCAAATTCTTCAATGAGTTCAATAATGTCTAGCTCCACCTTATAAATATTCTAAATTTGTTTAAACACTATAGATAAGGATAAGTTTTGCAAACAATTGCGAGAAAACATTATAGCCCACTACATCCTAGGGATTGCATAGTGAAGCTCAATAAGGCCAATGGAAGCACAACTCCCCAAAAACATAAGGTGCATAAATGAGGTACTATATAAAAATAAGTGTACAGTGGTGTATGCCAATACTTAACTGAAATAAGAAACTTTGATAATATACTGCAGGGATCCAACTAGTTAGCAATGAATAACCACTCGGTCCTTCAAAATTGATTATCATGGAAATAAATGTGTCATATTAGAAAATTATTTTACAAGAACTGCCATAGTTATGTTGCAACAGTAAAAACCATAGTACAATGAAAATAAATACTTAACAAAAGGTTAAAACAAAATAATATATACAATTGCAAACCATGGAACATGCCATCTTAAGAAATCCAAGAAAATAGAACTCAACAACCATATGAATGCAATGAATAACCTCAGTGTAAATTTATTGATATATTTTCTCTGCTCTATCCAAGACTCAAATATCTCGTTTGAGAAATACATACTTAGAAGGATGTACAAAATAAATACTTGATTGATCTAAGGATGCACCTATAATGAGAATCCATGCACTCTTATAACAGTATAACTTTGAAAAAAACTATAATCCTTGACATAACTAGAACATCTTCTAGTGAATATAATTCATCTCATATAGTTCAAATATATGAAAACTAGAGTACCATGGTCCATGAGGAAAATGATTGTTCAACAGAGAACATGGATACGACTCATCATATAAAGTACTGCATAACATGATACATATGCTAATACCAAAAAACGTAACCTCCTCGGCATCCAGTAATAGCAGAGTTGATAGCTAGAAACGAAATTTTAACCCCCTATGAAGTAAGTTTTGGAACAAAAATAGTTTATAAGAGAAATCGACACCTACTAGTACCTATAAACAAATAAAATTGTATCACTAAAAGAAGGAAAAAACATTTTTAATACTCATCATGACCCCCTTGGAAAATGGAGAAAAAGAAGTAAGTCCTTTAATAACATCCTCTCTTGTTTTTTTCCTCCTTTGAATTCCTGTAATGATTAATCAACCCGCGTCTTAAAAACAACTTTATACTCCCCATAAGGATGATAATTCCTTAAACCCAATACAATGTCGTTGTACTCCCCATAAGGATGATAATTCCTTACACCCAATACAATGTTTCCAATAATAAATAATGATACAAGGAAAATATTTCATTCATTTTAGGGGAAATTACTATGTCAAAAAAAACCAATTTCAAAAGCTGGCCAAAACAAAATAAAAGGCAAGTTTCAAAAAAATTGAAAATGACTTCAATATTTGTAGGGAACTAGAGGTCAACTCAATTGTTAATACATGCAATTTATTCTAGTAGTGGATTTCATAGAATGTATTGTTTTATTCAAAGTAGATAGAGGCCAATTCGAAGGTAGATGATAATATGGGGCAAATGGAACACACATGAGTCCAATGATGTAAGGGCATCCATGCGGTGAAGAACACACGTCTTGCATGCAAGATGCCCCAGATGTGGCATAGAGCATGTTCGGGTGGTAACTATTAAAAAAATGCTACTAATTAATTATTCAATGTGTATTTAACTTAGTTAAATATTAATTTTCATGCAACGTGCCCATAATGTTGCAAGCATTTATATGCATGAAACTTCATAATAATCATCTGCATGTTGAAGAGCCTTGGTACTGTGATTCTAGCTAGCTAGTCAGTGGGGTTTTGTACCATTTAGATCATTGTCTAATGTGGTCTACTCCTAGGGGCATTCGAACTTAGTATATGAATATTGGAAGTTTGTTAGGGAAAATCTCATTGGTGACACAACACAAAAACAATCCTCAATTGATCTTCTTTTAGGTTTTCTTTATCTATGAGATTTGGTTCAAAGGTGGTTAGGAGAAAATTCATGGGAACTCTTTGTCATCTTCTTGTCAACATTTAACTACAAGGTAGAACTGAGCTCATATGATCTTCAAGGACAATGTGATCATATTATCTTTGTTTTTAGCTCCTAATATGAAGCTATAAATTGAAGCATTTTGGATTGTACTATATCAACATGTTTGCAAATATGCATGCTTATTGGTGAATGCACCTAGGTAAATGGAAAAGAGTTGTGGTTATTTACCCTCTTTTTCTTTTCTCTGGAAAGGTAGGGAAGGACATTAATTGATATATATGATTGGTGGAACTTGATTAGAGAACCTAGGTGCATCAAGGTTTCAAAGGCTCGGTGATGTTCTTTCTCTATATCAAATAGATGGGATTTATTAGTGTGTATGGAACTAATCGTCTTTCTTAAACTTGTTAATCATGTGGATTATACAAAAGTTGTTGGTGCTTTCGTGAGTGGATTTGATGAATTTCCTATATGATGATATTATAAATTAAATTGAGAGGAGTATCTATGTGTGGCTTGGACGTAAAATGTTCTTCTTGTTCTTTCTATTCCTGAGCAACAATTTTTTATGTAATATCTTGTTCACCCTTCTTAATTTCCTATTAATTTGTAGCAATTTATAACAATCTAGCATAAGTTTATGTTTTTAGGAAGAGTTTCATAAGATGCTTACCAAATAATTGGATGTTTCCATCTTCTTCTTGCTTGGTTGAATCGCTATAGCAATGGCTTGCCCTGTTTCTTTTGTGGTTTCCATTGCACTACTGATATTGAATCCAGTTTGGATCTCCATTTGTCGAAGCTGAATTCTTTGTGCTTTTTGGCTTGGCTAGGTGGTGATGCAATGAAAAAAATCAAAATGCTTTTAATCCTACTCAAAAGGCTCTCAAGCACAAGCACAAAAGGAAACAACAAAGCAATGCACATCCATTCATCCCTTGCTTTGTTTATCCAATTTGGTTGGATAATAAAATGGCACAAACCAATGCTTCCACATTCTTGTCCTTTCTTGAGAGTGCATCTGCAACAACATTTTGTTTCCCTTTTTTGTAGATGATTTCAAAGTCATAATCCAACACATTTGTGACCCATTTTCACTGCTCTTTTGAAGATAATATTTGTTCTAAAAATTATTTAACACTATCATTATCCGTTTTTACCTTGAAGTGTCTTTCCATTAGGTAAGGTCATCATTTCTTTAGTGCATGTAGTATTGCCAACATTTCCTTCTCATAAATAGCTTTGTGTAAATAATTTCCTTTGATTGGACAACTTTCAAAAGAAATGGGTCTTTCTTCTTGCATTAAAATAACACCAATTCCATTTCTTGATGCATCACATTCCATAATAAAGGTTTTTGTGAAATTTGGCATTGCTAAGACCAGTGCTTGGAACATTGTGTCTTTAAGATGTTCAAAGTCTTTTGTTGCTTCTGGATTCCAAAAAAATGCATCTTTCTTGAGTAATTTTGTTAGAGGTGCTGCTATTCTCCCATAATTCTTAACAAACTTGCAATAATACCTTGTCAACCCAAGAAATCCTCTCATATGCTTTATGGATGTGGGGATTTTCCATTCTTAAATGGCTTTAATTTTACTGGGGTCTATCTTAACACCTTCATGAGATATAACATGACCCAAATATTCCACCTCTTTTACTCCAGAGAAACATTTGGAGGCTTTTGCATATAACTCTTTCTTCCTTAATAGTTTGAGCACTTTATCAATATGTTGAACATCTTCCTTCCAAGATTTGTTGTATATTAGTATATCACCAAAAAATACTAACACAAATTTTCTAAGGATGGGTTTGAAAATAGAATTCATCAAACCTTGAAATGTAGAAGGTGCATTGGTAAGGCAAAAAGGCATGACCAAAAATTCATAATGACCCTCATGAGTTCTAAATGATATTTTCAAAGTGTCTTTAGTTTTCATTCTGGTCTGACGATATTCTAAACAAAGGTCCAACTTGCTGAAGTAAATCGCTCCATGAAATTCATCCTATAATTCATCAATTATGGGAATGGGAAGTTTATCTTTAATAGTTAGCTTGTTGAGCTCCATATAGTCTGGACACATGAGCCATGGTCCATCCTTCTTGCACACCAATACTACTGGAGCAGAGAAAGAACTCTAAATAGGTTCAATTATACCAAACTCTAACATTTCTGCAACCATACATTCTATTTGAATCTTTTAGGCATAGGGATATCTGTAAGGCCTGATGTTTGGAGGAACACTTCCTGCAATCAAACGAATAGCATGATCCTAATCATGAATAGCTAGGAGGCTTTTGGGAGTCTCAAATACCTTGCAATTATTTTCCAAGACTTTTTGGATATCTAGAGAAATAGATGATTTCGATGTGGAAACCTCTAGTGATCATAATTGTGCAATTACACCACATTCTTCTTTCTTTAGAATCTTTTTCATGCCATTATAGTTTATTATCTTTCACGTTTTCCCCGCGATACCCCTTAATTCAACTTCCTTTCCTTTGTATTTTTTTTTTAAGAAAAGTTCTTGAAAATTACAAGTTGTCATACCCAAAGATTGTAGGCATTGGATTCCTAGTACAACATCAACACCACCCATTGGAATGGAAAAAAATTGGACTATTCAACACATATTCTCCCAAGAATAGCTTGATATTATTACACTTTCTCGAACAATGTATAGTTCATCCATTTGCAACCATCGCTTGACACGCCGGTGCTAGATATAGGAAGAAATTCAATTCCTTCTCTATCTTAGAATGAATAAAAATATGGGCACTGCGCAAATCAATCAACTCTATTACATTTTCATTCTTGATGTGTCCTTCTATCTTGATAGTTTGAGGAGTGGTAACTTCAGCTAATGCATTACAAGATATGGTCAAATTCATTTCTTCTTTTCCCAATGTTTGTTCCTGGTGTGTATCATCTTCTTTTGATGTTTCTTGTTCATTTTCTTCTTCCCACGATCTATGTAAAATAATTTCTTCTCGGCACACTTATGACCTTTAGTGTATTTTCTACCACAATTGTAACAATACCCTTTTGCTCTTTTTTCTTCCAATTGTTGTGGTGTCAGCCTTGTAGGTTGTGGAAGGCTAGGGGAAGCAACACTTCCCTCTTTATAGTTGTGATTGCCAGGTTTCCTTTTTGCCATAAGTTTTCCTTCAATTTTTCTTGCCAACCTAAATACCTTCTCCAATGGATCAGTTTCCCAAAAGTGAACCACATGTTGGATGTTATCCTCTAAAATCCCTATGGACACATCAATCCTATGCTCCTATAAAATATTTTGTACCCTTATACTCAATTCTTGGAAGTCCCCAATGTGCTCCACCATTGAACCCTTTTGTTTGAGATTTATCAATTGGCTAAAAAAGATGTTGCTTTTTGTATCCTCATAATGTGCTATGATTTCTTCTGTAAATTTTTCCCAAGTGACAATTTGTTTACGAAAGAAAAGTCATTGATACCATACAAATTGATTGGGTTCCAAATACACAGTAATAATGTGTACCTTTTTTGTATTTTCACATTATGGAGATTGAAATATTTCTCCATCTGGAGTATCCATGTTACGAGATCCTTGCCATCAAACTTCCTCATATCGATCTTTGGAGCACGGTGGGTCTTCAATCCAATTTTAGAGTCTATGAAATCATGACTAACATTTATTTTTTTCATTGTGAGTTTCCTCTATTACCTTATAGCCATTAGGAATTATTTCTTGTAGCAACTTTGCCAAACCTCCTTTCAAACCTTCCATGTTTTTCTTCAAATCTTCAATTTTTACTTCTGAACCATCCATGTTAGTTTCCACCACATCCATCTTAGCTTCCAAGCCATTCATCTTAGCTTATGTTACTTTTTGTGAGAGTGAGATTTGTTGCACTTGGTCTCGTAATTTTGATATATCATGTTGCATTTCTTCCTCTTCGTCATGATTTATGCTAGAGATTTTAGGTCTCTTACTAGGTGTTTCCATTTTATTTCTTCGGGGCATCAATTAATGATAAGTATGCTTCACTATTCCCTTTGAATTCCTTCAAACTAATTTTTCAAACCAAGCCTATGCAAAAATTTGAAAATACTACACACCTTTTTTCACCTTGTAGGAGCTCGATATTGAATATGTTGGATTTCTATAATTTTGGATCTACAAGATCTGAATTTTTTCTTAACATAGCCCTCTGAGCTCTCTTTTCAACTTTGCAAGGCTGACAAAGATTAGATTCT
Organism: Pinus taeda; assembly: GCA_000404065.3. Taxonomy (NCBI): domain Eukaryota; kingdom Viridiplantae; phylum Streptophyta; class Pinopsida; order Pinales; family Pinaceae; genus Pinus; species Pinus taeda. The sequence goes on from APFE030784993.1 coordinate 47,786, forward strand.
CCAAGGAAGCGTTATTTCAAATCTTCCATGATGACCTAATTATAGACTGGTTTAGTAGAGAAAACTTGTACAAAGTGCCACATGTCACTATTTTGACCTTCATATTTGGAAACAATACACAGAACACTATAGTTTGTCACCTTTATGTACCCTTTTATGAAATTTCAATCTGATGCCCAGAGAGAATGTTATGACTATTTTCCCTAGGTCACTTGCTTGAGATATAATCAAGAGTGTGCAACAATCCTAATTTCCTTGGATCATATCTCCAAACACATATAGAGAGAAGATCTAAAATTTGTGCCCAAGGTTCATCATGATTTCGTCTCAAATGGGTTTTAATTCTAGCTTCATAAACTTCTTAGAAAAAACGTTATATGGAAAATTCCACGATTCCCTATTTGGAGCATCAAAACCCTAGAATCCAAAGCTCTAATACCAAATGTTATGCAACCAGCTCACAAAATAGAAGAGATAGCTCAACGACTTCAAAATAAGCCTCTTCAAGGGGGAAACCTATTTTACATTACACAAATGAAAAATTCTTGGATGATTCAAATGACAAGACCTCCTTTCTATATATAGGAGTCTAAGGGGCCACAATATAGTCATAGCCAACATAACAACAATAATGTAAGGGCACAGTAATAACAATATGGGGACAACATGGGAACACTAGTAAAAATAAGGGAATACATTATCATTATAGGGAACTTACACTTTGGCACTCTCGAGACATCTAGGAACCTTCGACACAGTCAGTGCAACTTTTTCAGGTAAGTTTTTCTTTTCATGCCTTTTTCCACTTATTCTATTTTTTTTTTTAGCTTTTGGCTTATATGAGTGTTGTTTCCTTGGTTTTATTGAAAAACCACTGGAAATTCAATGTATTTTAGCTTGTAGAAGTGGTGCTTCAAGTTTTTCATTAACTTAGTGTCGCACTCATAACATTGTTTCTGCACTCATAGTTGTCATTTAAATGACTCGCTTGATGAGCTTCTTGGTTTTTGATGCATGTCTATTTCACTCAAATCTGCCCCAGCTTCACACATACATTCACTCCTTCATGTCCTTAAGTTGTCATTGGGCAGATCCGGGCTAGCTTGACCCTGATATTGTCTCTCCTAGAATGCTCTACGTATTCCTGGTAGTTGAGGATTTCCCTTGCCTCCAGGAATCACATAGAGGCTCCCCAAACTATCTACCAAATGTGTTTTATGTTGGGTGAATATTTTGTGCTTACTTTGTATACCTCTTTACCCCATTTTTGACCATTTTACCTTTGAAACTATGAGTTTTACATCCTAATTATCATTTTCTTGGTTATAAGAAGTAACTCTTGTTGTGACATTATTTTCCCATTTTTTTAAAATATGAATGAAGTGATACCTTTTTTATGGCTAACAAAGGTAAGTGTGGAAGAAGTTCTCTAGCTCTTTTTCTTTTAGGTGTTTCCCATGAATTCAAGGCCAAAGGATGGACAGTTGTGCTACTAATTCGCAATTATGCTTTGAGGATTTGTTGTTACAAACCATTGTTGTTACACGCAAGTTGTTGTTACACCTGAATTTAATGTTACAAAACATTGTTGTTACAGCTCAATTAGTTGTTACACTGCGAGATGTTGTTACACCGCATCTGTGAAAGATCGTGCATACTATTCCACATCATTTATCATGAAGAATGAAATATATGTGGGTAGTCAAGGGATCTAGGCAATTATGATTCTACAAAATGATGTAACTTGAATTGGCCTTGTATTTAGAAATCATTTCCAACAATTTCTATTTTCTTTTAATATTGATCAGCATGAGAATCATGAGATTCTCATCACTGATATTTCCCTATTTTGGGCATGTCAACTTTATAAAAAAATTAAGTTCCATGGAAGGGAATAGGAAGGAAACACAAGATAGTATCTTCATTTTGATTCTGTAATTCACAGCTATTTTTAATACAAGAAGATTGTTGGTGAGGCTTTTACAGATTGTGCGTTGAATCCTTCACTAGTTCGCATTTCATCCTCGTGCCTTGCTAGGGAGGAAAATACCTCCTCTCTAGTAGGGATTACGGTAGTAGTTGTTGCAGTATATTAATTATTTATTTCTCGTAAGTGTGAAGTTATTATTGTCATTGTATAATTCACAAAGCAGATTTACTTATGTTTTTTAGATTTATGATATGTTGTTGCAAAAGATTGATTTAAGTTATAATATTTGATCAGTTGGTTCAGTCATTGATATGGTGTGTGGTGTGTCCTTCTCTTGGTAAAACATGAAGTGTGATTTCATTCCTGTAGAATTCTTTTCATTTCTGCATGAGTTTTTAATTTATACAATTGGCTCAACGCCATTTCTTTATGTTCTTTTTTTCTATCCTCTGTTGTAATGTATCAACACAGATAGTGCAAAAACCTTTGAAATAAACATACCTACCCTAGTTGAAAATGAAATGGTTTTGGTTCATTCAATTAAATAGTGTTAAATCGGCACAACATTTTGGCGTCGTTGATGGCGAGGGCAGTTGATGATACAGTCATCCATCATGTGTCTCATTAATATAGCGTTTCTGGTGCACAAGTGCTGGACGGTAAGACAAGAGGTAAGAACGTGCACATCTCTCTAACATACCTAGGCAGGCTCACCACTATGTTATTAGGACACTTAGGGTGTGTGAAATATTTCTATTTTCTGTAGACGTGTTTTCAGCTTTATAGGCACTCAGCGGTAAGACGAGAGGTAAGAACCTATGCATCGCTCTAATATATATGAGTGGGCTTACCACTGTAGAATATGAGATACTTAGGGTGTGAAATAAATACACATACAATCCATGTGTAAGGCATAGGAGTAACGTATATACCAAAACACAACCACTCTAATAAATCATAGGAAAAACGAGTCATAAAAGGAACACGAAGAGCACATATTTGGGGGGGAAACATTTATTTTGGAACTAATCTCAAAAGAAAAGAAAGAACAGTCAAACTCATAGAGGGATATAAGGAAAATAGGGCGAAAAAAGGTTTTTACCCCCATAGAAAGGCCAGGAGCATCTAGTTCCTTTGTCTCTAGACCTCATCACCCTCAAACTAGTGTAGTCACTCACAAAACCATAGGCTCAATTCAAGAACAACAATGGGGTACTAGTAGTCAGGACTTTAGGTTTGAGGGCCAAGGGGAAACTAGCAGGGAAGACCAAGGGCCTTGATCATAAAATCATTCATTTACTTATCAATATGGAGATTTGGGTAGCACAATGAAACAACCATCCCTGAAGTATCCCAAGCTATCATCTCATAAATATTCACCCACGGGACAGTCACCTAGATGGTCTGAAGAAGGAGACTCATCATAGAAAGAGTAAGGAGGATCAACAATGGGGAAGAAATAACAATAATAACAAAAGAAAGTATGCCACCATTACTACCTTTGAGTTCCCAATAAGTGATATAAGGGGTGATTCTCCCATGAAAAACATTCCTTTGTGATTTCTTCCATATTTTCAAGAAATGGCTATAGAAGACCCTGACACCTTCTTATTTGAATTAGATGTCTTATGCAAGAGCTATGATTATACTTTGTATTCTCAAAAGTTGAAACTGTTACCTACTACTCTAAAAGGAGCAACATTGAAATAGGTTATGGGACTAGGCTCTACAATTATTTAGACATGGGGTGGCATGAAAGAAACATTTCTATCCAATTATCAGGACTATTGTTGAACGAGGGACTTGAGGGAAGAAATATTCAAGATGACACAGAAGGAGGAAGAAAGCTTAGAGGATTATGTGGAATGATTCCATTATAGCTTGCAGAGATCTAAACATAGTGATTTAGATCCACAAATCTTGAAGACCATATCCATAAGGGGAATGAGAGATGGTTGCCTTCATACCCTAAATCCACTAGGAAAGGGAGAAGCATGGGTCATGGAGAGGGAGAAGCATGGTATGTGATGCCTCTTTCAGAATACAGAAATCAGCAAATGGAGGTGTGACAAGTGTTGAGATAGGAAATTTGTTCGAGAACCTTAAAACTGATGTCCTCAATACCTTTACTACTCAAATAACGATGACATAGGTAAAGAAAGCACAGGATGAATCTGATACAATTTTAGTTGTATTATGCCCGAAATGAAGGGAGAATCATTCCCTAAAGGAATCGAGAGAAAAAAACATCATATTTTTCAACATTTGTGATCTAGAGCATTCTACAAGCCATTTCCCGGAGCTTCCCAGATTGAAAGATGTGCTCAAAGAATCAAGCATGAAATTTCATTGTTCCTATTTCATTGGATTCAGGAAACCATGGAAACCACAACCCTTGGGTATGTCTCAAGACTTATCTTCTTTTAATCCATGGAGTAATACATATAATGCTCATTAATTCTCGTGGCACTATTCTACTCCTTCTCCAGCACAATTTCCTTCACCTTGAAACGAATGGTTTCCCTCTCCATCTTTCCCATACGCTCCATCTAAACCATATCCTTGGACTCAGAATTGGAGAGGGGATTCCTTATGTCCAACCCCTCCTGCAATACCAGAGCAACAATAGTTACAACTACCACCTCTTCAAACAATTGCTGCTACACCTCCTATATGACCCTAATTACTTATGCAACCTAACCCTAACCAAAACAATAAGGAAGCCCAAAATGTTGAGGCCCTAACTACCTTTCAAAATTATTATATCACATCTATCAAATGTAACAAAATTCATCTTTAGTCAAGGAAAGTGATTAACTCAAACACTCTCCTATTATCACTGAAGAAGAGTGTTAGTCACCCAGAGAAGATACCACATATCTTGAAGTTGTTTTCATACCTGTAACAACTAACTCACGAAGGACTGTTACGGCTGTAACAACCAATTCGAGTAACATTGATACAAATTCCTCTATTCCATGGTATTAAATATGAATCTGTGTATGCCAAAACAGTAAGAGAACTGTGCATCAAAAGACATGGGAGGAAGCCTAAGGACCCTGCTCTATTCATATGATGGTAAATTTGTCCGAATTGCTGACTAATTAACGTCTCTTAACCAAATATAAAGGTCTAGGAAATCTCACGGCCACCGTTTACATGGATGACAAGCCCATTATGAATACATTGATTGATTTAGGGGCAACCATTAATGTAATGACCAAGGATATATTCACCACCTTGGGGTTACGTGGACTAAGACACACACCTATGGTGTCGGAATTAGTAGGGAGGTCCCATGTCAAACCTAGTGATCATAGTTGATTCTTGGAGATATCAAGCTCACTTCATTATTCAACAAACTAAATCAAACCTAGGGGGACATCCTTTGATTCAAGGAAGTCCTTGGCTAGCCACTACAAACCCATTCATAGGAAGCAAGTTTGGGTCTATGATAATTTCAGATGGCTAGACCACAAAGAACCTTAGTCTCAACCCCCTAGAAAAACCAGGTATGGATTCGGGAAACCCCTTGTGGGATGAATTCGAACCCTAGTCATATTACTCCCAGCCACTTTCCACCCTTAGGAAATCCTAGTACTTCAAGGATGAGACAAAAGATGATATCGTAAATGGTTTTATTAGTAATTCACTTTTTTTTACTTCTATTGAGGACTCAAGGGAGGAAGATGTTGTAGAACACTTGAGCTTTGAACAAATGAAGACCACTCCAAACATCAACACTAGTCTAGTTGAAATAGAACCAAGTAAATATCTAAATGTCAATCCAAACCTGACTGTTGAGAAAAATAGAATATTGTTACAACTGTACAAAAAGGTGTTTGCATGGGATTATACAAATATGAAAGGGATCCATCTTAGAATGTGCACTCACCACATATATTTAAAGGATGGTTGCAATCGAGTTAGACAACTACAGCGACACATGAACCTTGTACTAAAGGAGGTAGTGAAAGAAGAATTGTAGAAAATATTGAATGTCAACTTCATTTATCCAATTCCTCATAGTCAATGGGTATCTCCACTCATCACTGTCCCTAAAAACAATAGAAAGAGGAGAGTTTGTGTAGATTATAGAGAACTCAATAAAGCCAATTAGAAAGACCATTTCCCTCTACCATTTATATATCAAGTCCTTCATACACTATCTGAGAAGAATGTTTTTTTAGTTTTAGATGGGTTTAATGGTTACAACCAGATCCAGATTGCCCCAGAAGACTAGGATAAAATGACCTTTACCTGCCCTTGGGGAACCTTTCGATATAGAGTTCTTCCTTTTGGACTCCATAATGTGCCAACAACTTTCCAAAGGAAAATACTAGTAGTTTTCTTGGATCTATTGAATGAATGTCTAGAAATCTTCATGGACTACATTACATCGTACAATGATGCCTTTGAAACAACATTAGTTAATTTAGAAAAATTATTAGAACAATGTGTGCAGACTATTGTTTCTTTGAGTATTGTAAAGTGTCACATGATGATGAATGAAGGTATTGTGCTAGGAGATCTTATTTCTATTGACGGGATTAAGGTAGACCCTGCTAAGATAGAGGTAATCTTGAAAATTGCAATTCCCAGGACATAGAAAAAGGTACGTAGTTTTTTGGGTCATTTAGGGTGCTACAGGAAGTTTATAGAAAAAACTTCAAAGATCACATCTCCTTTATTCTCCTTAATTATGGAAGATGTGGAATTTCTATGGGCAGGGAAGTCCGAGAAGGCCTTTATGGAATTAAAAAATTATGTATCAGCAACTCATGCCTTGCGAGGACCAAACTGGACTCTTTCATTTAACATAGGTATAAATGCATCTGATACTACTGTGGGAGTTGTTTTGGGCCAACTAGAGGACATGAAGCCATATGCTATCTATTACATAAGCAAGAACTTGACTCCAACTAAACTCAATTACAGAGTGATAGAAAACGAGTTCCTTGGGGTAGTGCATGCCATTAACAAATTTCGACACTACATTACATGATATCAAGTGTTTGTACACACTAACCACTCTCTAGTTTACTTTTTAACGAATAAGGCAGTCACTAATGGTAGGATCACATGGTGGTTATTTTTGTTACCGGAATTTAATATAACAATCCTAGATAAACATCGAAAAGATAATATAGTGGTTGATTTTATTTCTAGGATAATTGTTGGTGATGAATGAATTCCTATCAAAGATTATTTTCCCGATGAATACATTTTTTCTATTTAAACTCAGCCATGTGGTATGCAGACATAAGTAATTATATTTCTACAAGAAGATTTCCACAATACCTATCTTGTAGAGAAAAGAGAAGAATTGTCCAACAAAGTGCTAGATATTCATGGATTGAGGGAAATATCTATCGCATTGGGTTAGACCATTAGATCAGGCATTGAGTGAGGCAGCATGAAATCTTTGAAATCATTAGAGATTGTCACGAGGAACCTTGCATATGAAACTTTGCAGATAAGAGGACAAGATACGAGGTGCTCTCAACAATATAGTATTGGCCCACAATATTTCAGGATGGTAAGAAATTCATGAAGGGATGTGACAAATGCCAGAGAATGGGTCAATCGCTCTAGTTAGATGAGATGTCATTATGACCTCAAATAGTTTTAGAGCCGTTTGAGAAATGGGCCTTGGATTTTGAAGGAGCAATTAACCCTTCGTCTGAGCAAAATTCCTACATGCTAGTCTGCACAGACTATGTCATAAAATGGGTTGAGGTGAATGCATTAACTAGAGCCACAGAGTAGGTTGTTTCATACTTTTTGTTTGAAGACATTTTTTTCACTTTGGAGTACCCAGAGAAATAGTGACGGATGGAGGTCCCCAATTCACATCTAGTTTGATTCAAAATCTAGTTTAAAAATGCAAAATATGTCATAGGATTACTCCGCCTTATCATCAACAAATGAATGGCTAGGTGGAGAGAACCAACAAAGCTATTGAGGGAATTCTTACCAAGACTGTGGCTAGCCATCAGAGGAATTGGGATGATAAACTTCCAGAGGCACCATGGGCATAAAAATCCTTTATTTCCCATAGATTTTGAAATCAAGACATTAACAACAATGCTACATGTGAACTTGATCCGGAAACAACACATAAGGAATAATTGAATCAACTTAATGATCTAGATGAAAAAAGGCTAGTTGTTATTCAACAAACATACTTCATTCAACAGCAAAGGGCTAAGTGGCATGATAGATTCATGAAAAAAAATAAATGTCAACAAGGAGATTGGGATCTATTATATGATTCGAGATTCAAGGATTTCAAGGGGAAGCTCTACGCGCTATGGCTAGGTCCTTATGAAGTTGACACAGTCTTTGAAAATGGGACTGTGAATTTAGTTACCTTTGATAGTGCTAGGAAAACATTACTCGCTAATGGTCATCGTATTTGGCTATATCACAAACTCGCTTCAAAGGATTCATTCATCAATGTTGTTATGGATTCTAACCTTTAGATTACAAGGGCAAGGGAAAATTCTCCTATGCTGCCAGATTTTTAATTCTGTAATAAATGTAAAAAACAAAAACAAACTTCTGAATAGGGGTGATTCTATGCATAGTCTTCTCCAGGCCCGGCGCATGTTGGGGATAGTAGTTATGAGATTGATAGAACCTGAAATGGATGAAACACTGATAGATGAGGACTAGAAATCGCTAGATCAGCAGCTCCTCCGGAATGACTGGTAATACCACTTAGGGGCGGATAGACCATCCACCAGTGCCGCTACCCACTTCTACCGAGGTTGGGCTTGGCATCTATTACACCTAGTAAAAAAAAAATTGTAATAAAAAAATGTAAATAAGAATCTGACTGTGAAAACCTCTTATAGGGGCACATGCAGAAAAATTGTGACAGTTGAAAACCACCAAGTGGGAGCTTTTACATGTTATTTTCTTTCTATAAAAAAATTATTTATCTCATGAACATATTACAATATGTTGTTAAAAGTTTTTAGTCTTTCCTTGTTCTTTTAAAAATTTTGTAAGTATCAGTAAAGAGTAGTGTAAATAAGAAACTACTATAGAAATAGTGTTAGCAAATGTATTTTTTGTTGCACGTGTAACAAATGACAACCTCCAGTAGTGACCCAGGTGAAATCATCTTGTGAAATAAGTAAAACTCATCAACATCATGCTACAAGAGCAGTTGATGCAACCAACATGTCACGATAGGAATTAATTATATCGCTAGTACCTTTTCGCTAGTCCCTTTTCACCACATAACCTTAGGTATGTCATGCAAATGGTATATAGTTTTTTCCCTATGTTTAACAATTATGGAAATTAATATGGAACCTTCTTTGACAACCAAGGATGACTGTCGCATTAAGCTCTAGGGGAGGACAAATCATTTTGCAATCTGTAATTTCAAACTAAAATCAAAAGAGACAATCTTGTAGTCTTACTAAACCCTTCCATTATTGTTATATTTTTATGCCAATCATTCCAAGAACTAAATCTCATTTAATGCTAGACCTCCACGATCCTGGATCAATAATTAGAGCACAATGTGTGTAGTATGATGACCCTGACCTAAAATTCTTGCCTTTATTGCCTAGTTCACTACCCTGATATCAACCTCAGCGAAGCATTGCACCCTCATTTCAAAATTTTTAGACGAAGAAAAAATAGAACACAGAGTGCAGTAAATGAAACATAAATGAGAGGAATAACAATCTAGCATGAACTTAATCGATTGAAGGACTAGAGAATTTCCCCGAGGCATGTCAAATCTTTAAGGAAGTGGGATGGTTTGAGTTCTTTGAGAGATTTAAGGGATCAAAGGAGTCGGTTTCCATGGAATTTGCTAAAAAGATAAATAGAAACTATAAAGAGGTTAGGGGGATAAATCTAGAAGTTACAGAAGAAGTAATTTCCTGATTAACATCTTTGTGGACAGGGGGCAAAAGGTGGTTTAACCGAAAGATCAATGACCCCTCCCTTAAGGCAGAATTCCTTGTAAGGAGAAGAGAAATTGGAGAATAACGGAAGGGGAATTGACAGGTTATCACTCCCTTGGCCATGGGGATACATTTCCGTTTACATTATCAAGTACATTACTTATGAAGGAAGGGTAGCGATCATGTTCAATTACCATATGTTGCTACTAAACCACCTTCGACATAGGTAGCTGGTCAATATCCCATATTTGCTATTATAAAATATAAGGCAGATGTCTGCTTCTGTGAAAATTGTTGCAGACCCAGAGATTTGCATTACCAACCATGACCTCATCAAGTTAATTGTGTTGGGTGCATTGGGACACCAATGAAGAAGCTGGGAGGAATTTATGAGTAGAAACAGGAGGAATTTCCACCAAAGGCAAGGTGAAATCTCTAATGGCACTCCAAGGGAAGTTAGGGATAATGAAGAATAAGGGAAACCCTCAGGAGGTAATATTGAGAAAATATCATTAGATAAGACGATAGGTAGTAGGATATCGAAGAAGAGAGTGAAAGTCTTATCACAGCCAGAACCTTCACCTCCATCCAAAAAGGTGACGAGAAAGCACAAGGACACAAGAAAATTGAAAGAAGGGAATAGGCGCATCCGAAAGAGGTCCCTCTACCAGGTTAGGACGAGACCCAAATTTTTCTGCATAAAATTGAAAATTAAAAAAATAAAACAAAAAATTAAGGCATCTATTAGAGGAGAGTAAAGTGGAAGCACGAGTGTTGGGCCTGGACACCTTGGCAAAGGTTGTACATAAACTGAGGGTGGAAACCACATCAGGTTTTGTATGTGCATCATGTGCTAGGGATCTAGAAGCAACCAGATATAAATTTTGTGCTACAAACACCATTTTGATGGAAACACAAACCAAAACCTCATAAGCTATTACACAAGAACCCGTTTATGAAATGGAGCATCCCACAGAAAGTGATTTGGGATCTGATACACCAGAACCTGCCAACAAAACTACTTCTACACAAAAACTAGCAGTAGAGGTAGATGTTACGAAGGAAGAAAAAGGAAGAGTTGACACACAAGAACTTGCGAATGACATTTTTGTTAGACAAGAACAAGCAGTAGAGGTAGAGGCTACCTAGGAAGAAAAAGAAAGAGTTATACCACAAGAACCTGCTGACAAAGCAATAGGTACATAGAAACTGACAACCAATCAGAGTAGCTCAATCCTGGAGATTTTCTTGCACCCGCAAGTGATATTGCATGTGAAGGAACATAGAGTCATGAAGCAGGATGGTGTTTAACTGACACTCTCTTTATAAGAGGGAGTGATCTCACTGGAAGAACATTAGAAAGTGGTAGGCTCGCTCAAGAAAAAAAAGGTTGAGAAGAAATTGGTAGAAGAATGGGAAAGACGCGAAAATAACGAAGCCATGAAGGAGAAAGAGGAGAAATTCAACCTACAACAACAAGTTAAGGATTTAACAAATGATAAACACAATCTGCATGAACTTGACCTAAATTTTTTAGGGTGTAGAAGGTAGTCTCCATCCTACCCAGTCTTTCTATGGGAAATATTTTATGTGTTTCAGTGGAAGGCGATCTATGAAAATAGATCGTATTTGGGTTATTCTACCTGAAATTTTTTGGAAGTTTTCCTTACATGTGAGTTTATTGACCAAATCTTATTATCTAAGTTGTTACTTCATAACATAATCCATGAGCATGCTAGTTTTCATATGGTTGCAAGCATTTTCTCCTTTATGGGGGACTTATAGTTGTGTGCATTTATTTCCTTCACAAGAAATCAAATAGAATGGCACATGGCCATGAAGTCAATAGACACCAACAAAGAGAAGGAAACATTACGGATAAGGGCATAACCAGGAATGGCTATAGAGTTGAGGCATGATTTTAAGAGATTTCTTAGTATGTCAGACATCAGAGAGAAATAAACTATCTACAGAAGGTGAATCGTGGGGTTCTGCCTCCACCGTTTTGTGCAATTGAAGAGTTGATCACTAATGGGGTGCCTTAAATGCACAGAGACTAGTAACGAAGGTCTAGAGGAGGGTGACCCTTTTGGGTTTCAAAAATTCATGGTTGTTGTTGCACGGGCTCTAGAGTACACCGAGATTTTGAAATCATTGGGAGCATTCTAGATAGGGCTCAATTTTAGATATCTTTTGATTTGGCCACTAGTGGAAGAGTATAAGCCTCTTTATTAGTTGTGTGACTATTAGGAGGAATCCTGGCCGCATTAGTTGATAGCCACCTAGGGCTATAGGTCCATAGATGAGGATACTATCGATGCTGAGAACTTGATAGGTCTACATCAGAAGTACAACAACGATGCAGTTGCTTTAGTTGGGGGAGATGTTGGGCTCAACTTTTGTACATACTTTAGATACCTCTTTCCCCCATTCTTGACCATTTTACCTTCGAAATTGTGAGCTTTGCATCATAATTATCATTTTCCTAGTTATAAGAAGCAACTCTTGTTGTGACATTATTTTTCCATTTTTGTTAAATATGAATGAAGTGATATATTTTTTATGGCTAACCAGGGTAAGAGTGGAAGAAGTTATCTGGGTCTTTTTCTTCCAGGTGTTACCCATGAATTCGAGGCCACAGGATGCATAGATGTGCTATTAATTCACAATTATCATTTGAGGATTTGTTGTTACATACCATTGTTGTCACAACAAAAGTTGCTATTACACCTCAAGCTGCTATTACAGACAGTTGTTGTTACACCTCAAGTTGTTGTTACACCAAGATATGTTACACTGCAACTATCAAAGACGTGGGTAATATTCCATGAGACAAGTATCGTGAACCATGAATTATTTATGGGCAGTTAAGTAATATAGGTGGTTATGATTTTATAAAATGATGTAACTTGAATAGGCCCTCATATTTACAAATTAGTTCTAACAATTTCTACCTTATTTTAATATTGATCAGCATGAGAATTGTGAGATTAATTATCTGTTTTATATTTTTGGCATGTAAATAATAAAATAATTCAGTTCCATGGAAGTGAATAAGAAGGAAAAATGAGATAGTATTGTCATTTTGATTCTTTAATTCACAACTATTTTAATACAAGAACATCATTGGTTGTGATTTTACAAATTTTGCATTGAATCCTTAACTAGTTCTCATTTCATCCCTGTTACTTGCAAGGGATGAAGGTCCCTTTTCTTTAGCATGGATTGGAGTAGTAGTTGTAGTAGTAGATTAATTATTTCTTTCTCATAAGTCTGAAGTCATTGTTATTGTTGTATAACTCACAAGGTAGACTTACTTCTGTTTTTTAGATTTATGATATGTTATTACACAAGATTTATTTAAGTTGTAATACCTAATCATTTGGTTCATTCATTGATATGGTGTGTGGCATGCCCTTTTCTTGGTAAAACATGAGGTTTGATTTCATTCATGTAGAATTATTTTTATTTATGCATGAGTGTTTAATTTTTTTCAATTGGCTTAATGACATTTCTTTCTATTCTTTATTTCTAGCCTTGATTTTTATGTATCAGTACAAATAGTGAAGAAATCTTTGAAATAAAAATACCTACCCTGGTTGAAAATTAAATGGTAGAGGTTCATTCAATCAAATAGTGATTAAACCGACAGAGCACTTTGTGCAATCCTAGGGGCAGTGCCCAGTCCTGCCCACTAGAACTACGCAATGTGCAGTTCCAATGCATTACATAGTTTTAGTTAGTAGTTAGCCTCAATGGACTGCACATTAAGTAGATCTAGCCAATATTCAGCCTCACTCATAGCTGGGACTATGAAATGCACAATTCCAACTGATAGCCTCCCACCTTCTCGAAGTTAGTGCTGTGCAATCTTGTCCAATAGTCACTAGTTTATCTGGGAATATTTCTCGAGTTGTTTGATGTTTTTAGATCACATTCTCTTGCCATGAGTGTCTTCCTTGTTTACAGCTACCATAGGTTTTTAAGCAGCTTCTTAGTAGTACAGTTATCATGGCCTCCATGAGAGCTGGATCAAAAGACAGTTGAAAGTAGTACTGGGGAAGTGCTTGAAGAGGGGTGTATGAGCTTGCCAATGTATACATACATGCACCTTTTCATTGAGAAGGACATAAATATCACATGGAAAGACATCAATAATACTTTCTCAGGCACATTCAAGGAGAATCTAGAGGATCGACAGGTCTATGTGAACATCCATAAGTCAGGATTATTCAAGGTTGCATGGAAGTTTCATGTGTTCCCTTGCACAGATGTGATCCACTAGATTGTCTCACACACTAATCCTAAGAAAATGGTACTGAGTAGTTTTAGTGGAGAAATTTTTTCTTCCTTTGGGATGAAGGATTATCAGGAGATATATCATTTTCCATTTCCAGAGAGGAGGATGGATGCACCATTCTACACTCCCAACGACAACACGAACACAAGAGACATATTGAAGCATTGGGTAAAGGAGCCAAAAAAGTCCAGGATGGCACCCAACCAAATGTATAGGATGAAGAAAATCATAAAGGCACACCCGTTCTTGGTCATCTTTGCATGCCACTTGTATGGCCAAGGGAGTACATAGACCTTCCCGCAGAGTTGGGTTGTTATGTTGAATCAGTTGGCAAGTGAAGGAAAACCGTTCAACTAGTTTGACATGTTGGCTCTCGAGTTGAAAGTGCATCTATCCAATGCTTAGAGTCCATCCAAGGATCATCAAGAAAGATTCTTCATGTTTTCCTACTTTCATAGTGTAATATGTGCCCATCAATAGTTTCCTAGCATGGGTTAGGCATGGACACTTTCAAAGAGTGTTGTGAACATATATTGCAAGTTGCTCTCAGATTGCAGCTACTAACGAGTCATGGCTAGAATATTTTACCATTTAATAGCCCCATTATACATGATGATATTTGAACAAGATCTATCCTGCATGTCGTAGGAAGCAATTGAGGCATTGCTAAACATCACAGATTGGTACGCCTCATCGTAGGGCACCTTCATTAGGATTTACAGCATGGAGAAATCTGCATGTGTTGCTAAGGTTTGCGCACACAAGTTGGTCATATAGGAGGTTGCATACCACATCTCAATATGGCTATTAGTTGGATTGCACTGGAAGAAGAAGGAAGCATTGCCTAGGCTTCTTGTGTGAAATGGGTTGTACGCGATCAAGAGTTTGAAATAATTAGATGTCGAGGTGGTAGACTTCAAGAAGTTTAAGTTCACCACCAGGAGTTTCAACCTGTATGACCCACATGGTTTATGTAGGGACCACTTTGTGATAGTGTACTATCCTTGGATCCATGGGGTGTGTCATTGGCCAGAGGAAGATCCATGGAGATATTGTTATAACTCCTCTATACTCAATGAACCAGTCAGTAGTGCAACTGATTGGCTAGAAACACTACAAAGAGCAGCAACAACAACAACAACAACAATTAAACTTATGCAAGACAAATTAAAGAGCACAGAGATGGAGCAAAGCTACAAGTTTAAGGGAAACCCACTTGTGGAAAAGATAGCTTTGGAGATAGATGTGAAGATGCGACAAGATGACAGGAGGATGGCACAAAGAAACAAAGAGAAGCAACGACTAGAAGAAGCATAGAGGATGTTTCAGGAAGTCCAACAGAAGCTCAATGAAGAACAAGAGTTGTGTAGAAGAGAGAAGGAAGCACGAAATAAACATGAATGCGAACAGGAACAAGAACAGGAGGAAGGGAAAGGTGCACAAACAATGCAAAGTACACCTATATAGGTTGAAGACTTTGAACCAATAACATATGAGGAATAGGGAGCAACAGTAGGAACATGAACTTACTCCACATGTGGAATATATAATAGAATAGATGGACATGGAGATGGTGCAACTGGAACAAGATCAAGATACCGACCTCATGTGGAATGCAACTAAGGTCACTTCATAGGCTTCACTAGCTCCAACAACAAAGCAATTCTCAAGTGAACAAGGGGATACCATTATCCTTGAGGACCATCCAGGAATAGAGGTGTACAACATAGCCTTTGATGAGTCACATCATAGAGTTGTACAAGAACAAAGAATGCGCACCCCAAATGAGCATGCATGACTTGCGCACTTGGAAGAACATGTGATTGTGTCATATGTATGGAGACATCTAGCTACCTTGGCCAATGCTACAAAGGCTTATGCCAAAGCCCCACACCTGAGTGTTAAGTTCTTCATAACAGAAAACAAGTTCATGGATAAGGAGTTGCAAGCAACTAGGAAGAGAGAGTAAAAATCAACAAGATCCACCAGATCATAGATGGAGATGACCATACTTACTAAAGTATCGGCTCCTGAAGCAGTCACGTGGAGACTGTATGATAGGTTTGTCACCATGCACAAGGTAGTTTTCCATTTACATGGTCATCAACTGTGCTGCATCGAGATAGCGTGAATGCTTGCAGATATACTTGCTACAGTTGATCATGTACACACATGGATAATGAGGTGCAAGAGAGCTCATCTTCACTTGCACAAGATGATGAAGCCACATGTATAGTTGATCAAAGCATGCATCCAGAGTCTTATCTAGAAATATGAGGAACTCTCATCATTCATCACTAGTGTAGAGGCTTCAGAAGCATGGTTGTATAGGATTTTGGATGTTGTGGTGGGAAATTACGACGCCCCATTGATTGGTATGCTCACTAAGTCCAAAGAGAAGAACGAAGTTAGACTGGAGCCCAATGTGTACTTCGATCGATTGACTCTCACAGCCATTAACATAGATTTGCAAGTCAGCATAGATGACATGCAGATGTACATCACCTGTCCGACCTTTCTTAGGACTAAGATGCACATGTTACAGGATGAGTTGGACCAAGGTCCACAATCAGTATACCTAAAAGAAATGGAAGCAAGAGTTCATTTCCAGATGGAAATCATCAAAGAGTATGTAGACACTATTTCGCACTACCAAGATTGGCATTAGTTCATCAGTGAGGATCACGGAGAGGAGGTTGATTAGTTTTTCTCTCCACAACCACTCGGACCTTAGTGTTCTCTTGTTTAGCTAACTCAAGCCAACTTTTTCCCACATGGGTATATGTGGAAAATATATAATTTTTTGTAAACATAATGTGAAGTTAAATTCCAAGTGTCATTAGTGGAATACAAATAGTCATATGTAATGTAAAGAGTTATGTAATGAAGTTGACAAGTCATGAGGGTAGTCCAAGAGTCACAAAGGGGAATTTCTTGAGTCACCCCACCCTTTGTTATAAATAGAATCTCATAACTCATAGAAGAGGATATTGGGAGCCAAGCATTTCCTAGGCATTTCTTAGAGACGGTTTGGAGAGTATGTGATGAGCCTTGGCTTCTCCACAGTGAAAAGTGAGCACATCTCTTTGGAGTAGTAGGTGGTGTTGACTGTAACGTCCCACTATTGGGGCTAGTGGTTCTCATGGTTGTATGTATGGATGTAACTTTTACTTTATATAATATAATAGAGCCAACATGTTTCATGCATATGTTATTATTATAGTTCGACTTCTTGTTAAAGACATTTTTGGGCACTTCAACCCTGATCATAAATGTCCATAAACTGAGGGCTCCTAAGTCCCTAAAAGTGTTGCTTCTCTGCCTAAAGGAACAAGGTCAGCTGATTACATCATCTCCCAAAAGTTCTCCACTGAAAATTGCTCATAAATGGTCAAAACTGGACCATACTGAAAGCTTAGTGCAGAGGGTGTGATGCATATCACCTTCCTAGTGTACAAGGTGTGATGCATACTGAATTTCTCCTCTGTAGGGTGCGATGGTCGGGAATGGACAAATGGCAGGGACAAAATGCAAGGTGGAAGATCATGG
>APFE030785009.1:0-13675 GCA_000404065.3 Pinus taeda
AAGCATCCAATACCATGGACCGAAAACCATCGCGTCCAAAACCATGGACCGAAAACCATAGGTAGGGTCGCCCAACCTAATATAGGGTCCAATTTTTTTTTTTCCCAGGGCGCTGCCCCAGACCTCGTAGAGGGGGGCTACCCGCCCCCCTCAAAACCCCTGGACAAGGGGGGCTGCCGCCCCCCTGTGAACCCCCCACTGCGCAATTGGCGCACCCAAGGGGGGGCTCCACCCCCCCTCTAACCCCCCAGTTCACTACATAGGTTAGTCGTGGAAAGAATATAACACAACCCAACACAAGGGACACAAAAGCTAAAAAAGGGTTGGCTCTGATACCATGTCAGGCCAGGCAGTTACTCCATTAGGCAGAAAACTGATTCGTGTATCCATTCAATCAGGTAGGTCTGTTATATACATGAGGGAGACACTGTTCAGTTCATCTCCCAATGACTGTTCACATTTCTCATTTCTTTATTTACATATATTTACCCAATCACAAGGATTAGGTGTCAACATCAATCTTCAACAATACATCCAGATCCACCCTACGCACTCAGTTGTAGGGGTCCACGCACATAGCTACGGACTTTCCAGGCCTTTGCACACACAGTTGCAGAGCCTCTACCTTTTACCTTACTCCCTCGACTTGGACTTACAACTACTCTCAGACTATTCACCCGTTACATGTTTGAACTAAAAACCCAAACTGAACTGCCTTTCCCTCATAGAGCCTCACTCTATTTATAGTTTCCTTTGGCCCGCAATCCCACCATGGGCTCACTCTATTACTATTTCTTTACATTATTTTCGGGCGAACTACCCTTTGACTCAACCTACTATATCTCGCGCTCTGCGCTTTCCGTGGAGTCTTTTACCCTAATATTACCCAAAATTTCAGGCTTCGCGCCCCATTCTTGTTCCATAGGCCTTCCACTACCCAAAAATCCCCCAACACAATCATTGTGACTCGTCCCAAGTCACTGAGATGGTGCGTCCATCTTTGCGCGGAGATTGGTCAATAACTTCAGTGTGTCGCTGGTACTAGCGGCAAATTCTTCTGTCATGTGCTGCATCTGTTCCACCTGTGGTACTGATATTTCTACCCCTGTCTCGGCTGTCTCCATCCTAGTACATTCGGCCTTCATGTGTGCTACCTTATGCTCTATGGTGGTTGAAACTGCAAATGCCTCATCCAACCATGGTTGGATACAAGCTTTCACCACAGCTTCCTTCTGTCTCGCGGCTTCGGCTTGGATTTTCATGTCTTGCACCTCCCTCATCTTAGCCAACCGTTGTGACATAGCAATGGTCTATGTGGTTCCCTGGAGCTGATCGTAGGTGTGCTGAAGTTCTCGGGCCTCTACTTCCAACCTGCGGAGTGTGGGATCTTCCTGAAGGACAGTGGGCATATCAATCGATTGTGTTAGCAAATTAGTACATTCTTCGAGTGACCGTGCAAGCATCGCGCACCCCATATCAATAATGTTCTTGCGTTGTACAATGACCTCTAGGGGCATTGGTGGTGGGACTTGCAATTTCAAATCGGCGATCTGCACACTGAGTTCGAGCTGCAACTGTGCAGCCTCCTCTTTTGTCCTTCAGAACTCCGTAGCCAACATATGAATCTGTGCTTCAACAGGAAAGTCCCTTGTAATATCGAACGCTTGAGCACTCAAGCATGCTTCTGCTACTACCTTTTCCATCTGCTGTTTTTGTGTGATGTCTTCGTCACGTTGGAGCCGTAGCTGTTCAATATTAATTTTATGCTCTTGGAGTATCTGGTCAAGGTGGCTGGCCCTTGCACGAAGTTTGATGGTGGTGTTGTCATGGAGTTGTTGCAAACTATTGCGTGGGAGTGCAACCACGTTCAGTCCCAATTCGGTATATCATTCTAGTATTGCTCGGTCTTCTGGTTGGTTGGTGACCAATGTGCCTGCTGGAATCGGAGTAGACTGAGCAACCTAGGCTCTGAGAAATGGTTCTGTAGCTATCATACTGGAGGCTTCTGTAGAAACACTAGGGCCTACCTATGCAATTCTTGATCCCAGTTCATGTAACTGTGTCTAGAGCTCCCCCAACACAATGTGCTGCTTCGACATAGCCTCATCGATTGCCTATCGAGTAGCTTCGCGAACAATGTTTTCGATGTCATTTAGATTGTGCTCCATTAGGGTGGTAACTTCACTGTCGGTCTTAGATTCTTTTGCTTCCTTTCGTGCCTTCGGTCGCTCTGGTGTGGCTGAGCGCTTTAGTGGGGTACCTGTAGTAGTGGACAGCATACCCATTACAGCCGGTTGAGTGGTTTCCTTCTAAGTGCCTTTGTCCTTTGCTGGTGTCTGCGCGCCTGGTACTAGTTTTTCCATTGCTGCGAGTTTTGCCTCTCGCGCTCCTTAACCTCTGCAGCATACTGTTCATTCCCCTTTGTTGTGCGGTGCGCTTGGCTACCTCTTTTTGTTTCTGAATAGCAGCCTCATCTCGTTCCACTGCTGCGGGTCCTTGCCAAGCCAAGGACCAAGCCTTGACAATCTTGTGAACAACGTCATTAGTGACAATGAACCAGAGAGGTGTCCATGTCTGGGCTAGGTCCTTCCACGCCTAGATGTAGACATGATGCATATCTGCTTTGAATTCCGCAATGTGCTTCATACTCTCATAAACTTCATTTGTTAAGCATGGTAACTCATTGATACACTGACACACATTCGCGTCCATCAATACCCAAAAGATCTTAACCCCCCAAATTCTTCTTGCATCCTTGGTTGCCCAGAGGGATGCATACTGCGCGGCTTCCAGCCATTTCGGGGTTAAAACAGGAAACTGGCTGTCTTCAGGCAACTTAGTAGCGACCAGCATGAGCGACAGTAGCAACCACGCATAATAGAACGTCTCGCCTTCTTCCTGGACTTCGCGACAATTGGCCAGAAATTCTTCACAAATAAACTGTGACCAATTGAATCGTACACCAGCGACACATTCTTCATCCAGTGTGATAACTACGACAGAGACCTCAAAGCTCTGACATTTCCTCATTACTTTTCCTACCAGCAACTAAGTGGCCACCCGGACTGCATCGTCGAAGATATTGTCAATGACGTACCCTCGCAGTCCCTTGGCGAGCTTATACGTCTTCTTTAGTCATTCTATCATTCCTACATCATTACTTTTGCCCGTAATTTCCCGAGGGTTCTGTCCGACACAGGGTAGATGCGAGACCCAGTGAACAAGTTCTACTGTGATACAGACGGGTTTATCGACCCATAGTGTATCTTCATGCACTAGACAGAGCAACTGCTTGATGACTAACATAGTAATAGGGGGTCAGAGAAAGTGCGGAATTTCCAAGAGACAAAGTAATCCCGCTTCATCCACCTTTCGCAGCCACTTCTTTAGATGTAGAGTTGTCACCATGCCTTCTATCTTGTGGTCCATTAAGGCATCCATCGCTAGATGGGGAAATTTTGTTCGATCTACAAGGTTGCAATCGTCGAATTTCATTGTCGCAACACGGCCAACCACTGAGTTTTCCACTGGGATGTCTTTCGGGAGAGAGGGGGTAGTGATTGTATTGCTGAATTCGTCCAAGTTTGTGGGTACCTTGTTCATCCCCTTGCTTGGAGGCATATACTTGGGTCGTCACACTAGCTGTACAGAGTCCTCCTTAGGGATGTCCTCTTCGACCCTTGTGGGAGACTCTTCTATTTCTTCCTCACTATCAATGATAACAGGTTTACCTTTTTCCTTCATTGTGGACTTGCCAACCTGCAGGTGTCGTGACGATCGTCGAACTGATTCTGGAAGTGGAGGTTTCTTCTTTGTCTTCGGTGTCCCGGGGGATTTAGAATGTTCTGCTTCCTGCGGCGACTCTAGCTGTGGACTAACGGCGGTAGGCCTTTGAGCTTTCAAGATGAAATCTTTGTAATGCTGCGGCACTGCCTGAAACCACGAACTATTTTCAACTTCCTCATTTCTCATGATGTAGGCAATATGGACTGATTCTCTTGCCAGACAATACGACATGGTGGTGTGACCTCTACTTTTTTTATATATCGATTGAACTCGGAAACCAACGGCTTGTTTTTGTGATAGCTCATAAATGTGACTTGGGTGGTTCTTTTTTGCCTTACTGGCCCGCCGCCTGCTTCAAGGTGCTTTAAATGTGCCATCATACCATGAGTAGTATCTTCAACAGTCACTTTCCATCTTTCCTTTGCAGCGGCGAATCCCCAAGGTCGAAAATGCGGTTTCTGCAGGGGGCCAGTGGTCATATCACACCCTTTTATAGTAGCCTGTTTTATAGTTACGCACCCTCTTCCAACTGCTTGGGGTGCTGGGACTGAACCCTCGATGGATAGTCAGAAGGGCGAACCCTTCCTGTGGGTCCTCCAGTTCCCCACTGACTCGGGTTGTGAGCACCCTAGATGTCCTCCTGCTTCTATCACGGAATTATGGTGTGCACATCCCTATGGCTCCTGATGCAGTCGTATCAAGGTAGGAAATCCAACCATGTTGGTTTCCTTGGGCCATTCCTTTTTTTCATCTAGGGCGGCCACTTCTAATCGAGGTTTCTCGATGGCTTTGTCCATATTCATACTGTGGTCATGGATTCAGGCCTCAGTTTGTTCCAACTCATCAAGTCATCGTTTTGCACACCAAATGGCTACCCACAATTGTTGAACCTTGTCGCCGACACCATCTCTGGTGGGAGAAGCTATGTCTATAGAATCTGATTGTGCCGTAGGGAGGAGGTTCCCTCTAGTCTGATGATCTTGTGGTCCACTCTGGTCTGTTTGAGGTGTCGGTTGTCTGCCATACACCCGTGTTCTTTGTGCTATCGTTTTATGCCAACTTAACCGCCGCGCATATCTTTCAATTCAAAGTCGAAACTTTCTCTTGTATCTGAGCTTCCCCGATTCTTCTATCGGCACGCGCACCCTGCCAGCCAACGCACTGGGCTATTCTTGTACTACACATGTGAGCTGGTCTTCAGCGGTCGCGTCCTGCTCTTCCGGGTGGCATCTTTCTTCACATCGTGCCAATTGAGTCACCCTATTACAGTTTAGTGTTGTATCTTCCTACAATCAATTCTTCCAATGCTCCGCCTCCTCAGAATCGATAGTGCAGATACTCTCATGTTCCCATGAGTTTCTTATATTGTCATTGTAATGCATCTGACCGGGGTTTTGCACCATTATCTGATAAATGCAATCCAGTTCATCATTATTTTCCTCATCGCGGATAGGTTTTGTGTAGTGCTCCCCTTCCTATGGGTACAGTAGAACTACTACGTGAAGTGACTTCTTTTTTAAAGTCATCATGTGCCTTTTCAAGTTGATGATTCCTTTCATGTCGATGGCCCAATCAATCCCGAGCAAATCAGGGTAAGGATTTTCTATCATCGATAATCTCTATGACTTCGAAATCGGTCTGGGTCATTACACCCTCGATATCCACCATCACCCTTTGCAATTGGCCCATTGGTAAGATTTTTTGCTGGTTGGCCATTCGTAGTTGAATCAGAGACAATTGCAGTATGGGCTTGCCTATACGCTCCCAAGTTTGCTTAGGTAGTATATTTGCATCCGAGCCTAAATCCAGGATGACTTGATCCATTTCATAATCTCTTATTTGCACCCTCATTCTCATTTCTCGTCCAGTGCGTAGATCATGTCGTCCTATCCTTAGGACCACTTGAGGTTCGATGAATTTGGTGCTCTTGGTAATCAATTCTTGTAGCCCGTGGATAGCCTTCTGATTCTGCAGCAATGTCATGCATGCGTCAAGAAAGGAGGTGATCATGTAGGGGTCCATTTTGGCTTCCATTTGGTCCTTCCCACCTGAGGTAGCGGCTTTCGCGAACCTCAGCTGATCTTCGTTTGGCCCTGCCCTTCCCTGCTTTAGTTCTACAATATGGTTCCCCATAGGCGGGTCGCCTTGCTCCCCACCTATGTTCCTGCCTACCGTTGCGCCGCTCCTTCGTACCATATTTATATTAGTTTCCTCTTCGCAGGGTTCCACATGCATCATCTGGACATTCTGGGTTGGTGGAGGTTGAAGCACCCCTTTCTCGTTCAATTGGGCAAGAAAGTTTAGACAATATACCAATTTGTGATCGAACTGCTCGCAATAAGGACATGAGATCCTAGCTGGGTTAGTGCACTCATGAGCGTAGTGTCCTTGTTCACCACAATTATAACAAGTTATCTGTCTGTGAGCTCGGCCGAGTTCCCATCCTCTTCCCCAACCTCGTCCTTGAAATCCTCCCCGTGTTTCAGCCTGTACCCTATAGGTTGGGGTCCGTTCCATCATTAAGTCGTAACTTCGACACGTTCACTCATCATGTCCTATTGATCGACAAAAATTGTAATATAACTATTGTGAGCTCTGGTATACTTTTGTAATAGATGGTAGTTATCTATTGCATGTTTCCCTCCCACCTGGCAAATCACGTACTAGAGTGCAGGCGTGGCATTTGGTCCTGTTTGGACTTCCACTTTTAATGGCATCAGGTCTCCCCCCGCTAGATAGTTCACGAAGACCAGCCAATGGTTTTTGTCGTGTGCGTGTCTTTTACATTTAATACACTGTGCCTCCAACTGTACCCCTGATCAAGGCATTCTTCCTTGCTTCAAGCTTTTTACTTCCAAACTTAAGTTCTAAAGTTGCGCGTGGAGTTGTTGAACTCCCAACCTTGGGTCCAGTATCGAGGTCGCGTATAACCTCATTGTTATCTCTAGTGCCTCGACCTGGGTTGAGATCTTATGTTGTGACAAAGCCGTCCTCAAATGGGGTGTTAACGATGCCACAAACCACGTAAAATGTTGTCTGTCGGTCAACGTCATATTAGCCTCACGAATAGTACTCTTTAATCTTTGGCCCAGATCCCACATGGTTTCACCAGGCAGCATTGCTATTTATTTGAACCCAATGATCGATTGGTTCTCATAATTTGGTCGACCAAACTCCTTATTAAGCGCATCTTATATAGCTGCTAGTCCTTCATTCAGATGGTCGATTGAGTGCTTTATGTACCATGTTAGCGCGTGGTCCTGGAGTGCACTGACCAGCGTAGCCTTTTTGATGTTTTCATCCGTTATACCTTGCGCATCCCACACGGAGTTTATCACAAACAGAACTGGCTTGGATATTCATTCCCTATACCTTGAAAGGTCAATAACTTTATTGCGACTACCATCCTTGTTCTAGGAGGTTGTGGGGGGGTGGGGGGCTGGTGAGGGTTGAGGTGGTGTGGATGGACGCGACGTGGGTGATGGGGGTGATGGCGTAGATGGAGGTGGTATCAACAGAAGGCATTTTGTAATCAACCAGACTGCACTTTTGGGCAAGAACCTAGTGAGATCTTCCTCACTTTCCCGTGAGATAGAAATTAGAGGATTATTCCCTGCTCCTCCCGTTCCTCGATAACCTCTTCCACTCCGTGTTACCCCAGACATTAATGTATGTGCATAATCTGCTTTTCGCACAACAGCGTCTTAATTCAAATGTTTAATGACTTGATGTACCGACCCCGTGGTCCTTGGAGAAATTGTCTTTCCGCTTCACTGTAGCTTACAGTGGTATCTATTACGAATTTAGTGATAAATCCTCCAACGATTCAATCTACCTAATGATCGACCGCGCGCGCGAGTTTGTCTTCAGTGGCTTCTAGTCTATGCACCAGTTCTGGGTCCACACTATCGACTAGTCTAATCTGCACCTTCCCACACTATCAGCTAACTTTGTGATCCACTCATACAATTCTATCAAGAATGTTACGAAGAAGATCTCATGTATGTCCATTAGGATATAGTGATCCAACCACTGTTCCTCTGATATCCACAAGTTCCTGTTTTCCTGAACCGTGAACTCGTGGAGCTTTAGATCCCACCAATCTTCGAGCTCTTTCTTTGTAGGATTCAGGTGTTCCCACATTAGACACCCCTTAGGCAGATCCCGGTCCTGGAAACAAAACCATTTGTTGGCTTATATGGGCTTGACCCAGGTTTAGAAGAATTATTTAGCCAAACAAATCCCGCAGCTACCGGTCCTTTCAGCAACAGCCCGCGAAGCAAGAACTGAGGTATCACCCGAGGTAGTAAGGGAGGGTGATAGAACCAGGTTTCCGCACCCTGGGGATGTCTTGGATGTGGTTTGGGGCTCGCGCACTGTTCTGCAGCCTCATGCTGCGCCAGATCCGCGTAGATAGGAATACCCTTAGCACGCTAATTACAAATTGAATCACTTATTACTAGTTTGATCTAGTTAAAATAGTCTTTAAGCAAACTTTTATTACTTTTGGTTACTTTGCGCATCAAGATTAACCCAGTTCACATGTATTTAGCAGTAGAAAATGCCGAGATCATAACAGTTATTTTATCATAAAAGAGTAAAATTGCAATTAACACAGAGTTCAGAAGAAACTTATCTTTATTATCAATCTTCATTAATACATCCATATCCACCCTGGACACTCAACCACAGGGGTTTGCATACACATATACGGACTTTCCAGGCCTCTGCACACACAGCTGCAGAGCCTCTACCTTCTACCCTACTCCCTTGACTCGGACTTACAACTGCTCTCAGACTATTTACCCATTACATGTTCTAACTAAAAACCCAAACAGAACTATCTTTCCCTCATAGAGCCTCGCTTTATTTATACTTTCCCTTGGCCCATGATCCCACCGCGGGTCGAGTCTATTACTATTTCTTTACATTATTTTCGGGCGGACTACCCTTTGACTCAACCTACTGTAGCTCACACTCTGTGCTCTCGATGAAGTCTTTTGCCCTAATATTACCCAAAATTCTGGGCTTCGCATCCCATACTCGTTCCACGGGGCTTCCGCTACCCAACACTAAGATGATCATCAGCTGATAGGCCCTCTTGAGAGACGTTTTCTTATATGTGTTGGTGGGTGTCTGTTGAAACTTTGATGGCTCCTTCACCCAACCCTTAATAACATCTTATGTGCCCAAATAGCTATTGGTGGCATAAAAGAGTGAATCCATGAGTGTTTCTGGCTCTGGAAAGGGGTATATACGTCGGTAATATGCTACTAGAAAATTAGCAAGCCTATGTCCGTTGACATTGCTCAAAGTCATGGTCTTCATGTCAATACGTGAGACAATCCAATTGATGACATATGCACAGGAGAAGGCGAGATATATGCATGAAACCTTGTGTAGCCCTAATTTATGGGCATTAATGTATACTTTTTGGTCCTCTATATCTACTATGAAGTCCTTTCCTGAAAAAACTTCATTTACTTTCTTCCTTGTAAGATCTGAGTCATTTTCTAGATACAGTTGAGTATCTGAGTATAGTGGTGTTTGCTCAACTGCTTCCCCGGTACTTCTTTTAGTGGTATCTTTTGAAGCAGTTCTCCTGGGTGCCATGGTAAAAGTGACTGTTGGACAGAAGTTCTCAACAACTGTAGTACCTATGGCATAGAAAAGGAACTCATGGAAAACAAACATTAGCTTTTGTAAATCTACTTTCACAACAAGATCAAGCAGCAAACCACTGCACTAGTGAGAAAGATTACACAATTTTCTGAGAAAGTGAGGGAGACTGCCTGTGGGAACCATGCATTACACAATCCCAGTAGCCAATGTGCAGCCTGAGGCTTGAGATTGCGCAATGTGCAGTCCATTTTGGGCAATGACTGGGAGAGACTGCACATTGTGCAGTCTTAGTGACCAAGGGGCAGACTGAACCCTGGAACTATGTGATGCATTGTTGGGTTAGCTTGCATGATGTATTGCACAGTCTTAGAGGCCAAGCCTCGTCCTGAGCTTCTGAATTACGCAGTGCCTAACTGGGAAATGTGAAAACTAGCCAAGGGAAAGTAGATCTTAAAGTTAATGAAAGTAAGAACATAGATCTGACTAAGTGTGGATGGACCAATATGAATCAAGCGCATAAGCTTAACAAATGGAAGGAAAAACAAATGTGTGAGGAGATTTTCCGAAACAACGATCGTCGATGTGAAAAAACAAGAAAATCAATGTGACACTTATGAAAAGCAAACGACAAATTGAAACGACACCTCTGTGAGCTAATACAAGTTAAAACCGAGCAACTATGAAGAGAAACAAGCAAACCAACAATCATAAAAGTGAAATGACAAAAAAGTGACAGAAAAAGCGGCAAAAGACGACAAAAGAAAAACTCACCTGAAAAAGCGACGACAACTCCACTGAATATTCCTTGATCTCCTCTAAAATGCTGGAGCTCCAAGATCGAATGTACAAATGATCTTTAGAGGCATCTATTAAATAGATTTGAGCAGATCGGGGTTTGTGATACGCATGCCTAAAATCAAGCAAAAAGCGACACTTAGTGGAAATTTCTAAAAATAGGGACTGTGCCACCTTCAGGAAACTAATGATGAATCCCACTTTCTAGGGATTTCTTTTTCGTTTTTTTATTTTTTGTTTTTTATTTTTCGGGAAACTTCTCATGCACATTTTTAGGAAAGATTGTGCAATTCTCGAGAATTGGGCAACTTTCTAGCTCAATGCACTTCACAATTTCTGAGCTCAAGGAATAGATTGCGCAGTTTTTGAGCTTAGTGTTGGGTTGCCATCCATGACTATGTTAGCCTGCTGCTGCAGCAGGTTACTCATATTTCATGATTGACATTTTTACAGACCAAATATGTCATACTTTGCATGCTGCAATGCTCCATATTTTTTAAATAGTCACCAAGGAAAGAATGCTACTCAAAGTTCATCTACTGCATTCCAATTTTGAAAATTCATTCTAGTTTTGTAGAATTTTTAGCTAAAGGGATGTCCAAACAGCTTAATCTTGGTCTCCCTAGGTTTCAATTTCCTATTTTAGAATATAGAGAATGAAAATATGTCCAAACAGCTTAATCTTGGCAGATTCTTAGATAGGTAGAGAATCAAAGGAGCCCAACTGCTTAATCTGGGCCCTTGGAAGAAATAAGGGTAGTTTGTAGATAGGAAGGCATAAAAAGAAAAAATTGAAATGTTGGGTCTGCAAGTCTAAATGCACCCAAACCAGAAGAAGAAAAAATGTTAGGTAAGTAGGCTAGGTAAGTAGTCTTGAGGTTGCAGAATCTTAATTTCTGTTCATTTCCATGTTTAAAGTACCATCTCTACTCAGGTCACAGTCATCAGGCAGTTTTCATATGAAGGTGCTCAAATCAGGCATAACTAACTTCTCTTTCTTCCTCAAATCATTAACTAATTTCCCCAAAAAGAGGTCAAGATCAGCTTGATATCTCTTAGTTTCATCATTCTCCATGTCATTAGCTTGGGTGAAGATCTGCTTCACTCAAAGAGGATACATTCTTTCTCTATAAGGTTCTATCTCCCCTTTGAAGCCTAAGTTCTCTGAAACTTAGCGCTTTCTTTTCATCTCCATATTAACTACTGACATTATTTTTTAACTCCCTATGTTTTCCCCATCCCCTTACTAAAACTATGTAGATAATCCCCTTATGTAAATATCCCCTCCCCCTGGTTGAAATATAACCATAAGTACTTCTCTGGGAATTACTAAGTCACCTGGAATTTATTAAGAACCCTCCCTCTGCATAAATTTCCATTCCCAGGTGTTTGGACCCCTTCCAAATACTAAGAAAACCCTTTCCATATACTAAACCCCCCCCCTGCGCATTCTTCTTTGGAAACTATTAATGTTTGTTTGATAAATTTCCACCGCGCAAAACCCATTTCCTAAAGTTTAAAACCCACAGCGCCACGGAAAAATTAAACCTTTAACGCGCACGCGCTTTTACTAAACCCTGCGCATCTCCCTTTCTCCTCCACTGTCGGATCTCCTCCCCCAGATCCGACGGCCCTTGTTCACATCGGGCGCCCTATTGTGGTGGTAGGTTACCACCCGATGTTCGACGGTTTTACCGTCGTACACCGGGACAGGTGGCGGCCTCCCATTGCGTCGAGCCGCCCCTGACAGAAACCTCCTCCGTACCAAAGGCAGTTCGATGCATAGGCAAAACCGCCCTCCCCTCACGTAACAGGAGCGACACCTCACCCTGCCACGTCGCCTCCACATCACCTCACACAGCCTGCGCCTGACCCATGTCACCCTGCCACGTCACCTTGATGACATCAGCATGCTGACGTCATATCTGTACCAGAGGACCCCACTGCTGACGTCAGCAGCAAAAAAACCGAAAATTCGCGCAAGCGCAAAAGTCGAGCTTTGGAGCTCCGGAATGAGAAACGGAGGCAGTTTTCGATGCGCACATCGCTACGGGAAATAGGCCATATTGGGGAATATTTAGGGAATCTTTTGATTCCTTGGCCCTTTTTGCGCCGAAAAGGCTCGAAATTGCCCGATTTTTCCAAATTAAACGAATTTGAAAACAGAAAGAGACCAGGAACAGAGATTAAAGAGTATCAGATCAAATGTGCAGACAGAAAGCACATCAAAGAGTATCAGGAAGCGACGAAGACCATCAATGTAGCGGAAAAGTGTATCAGAGGAGATTTTCTCAGGGCTCGAGGCAAATCCAACATTAAAATGAAAGCTCTAAAAGTCAAGAAGCAAATTGAGGACGCATTGAAGGCTCACCAGCACAAATGACTGCACATTAAACTCACAGAAGATCAGCGGACCAGAACTCAATGCAAAGTTATGACAAAACCATTGCACCAAGTCACACAGGACACCTCATCAACTCAACTTGATTCAGTTGCCTCTAGTGCAACCCAAAGGACTTACTTGCATTTAATTCCAGTAGCAATTAGGTTTTTAGAAAAAGCTTCTCCCGGCAGACCTGTTTAGGTCAATTATAATAAATGAATTCAGATATTTTGCTTATATATACCACCCTGAAAAATGGAGTAGGGGTTGGTTGGTTAGTCGATCAGTATCTTAATCTTTGGTATTCAGATCTTTCTCTCGAGCAGAGACTAGCACTGTAACTGTGATGCTTTCTATAATCAAAGACTACTGAAAGCATGGATTCTGAGACTGTCTGTTGTGTTTAATTGGCCGAGGAGTGATTGTGGAATTCTTATGCTTCGACATGGTTCAATAAGTGTTTCTTAACTCTGTTAGTTTTATTCATGTTTCTTTGATCAGAAATCCGCCCTCTAAATTGCAGAAAGGAAGAATAGCTTAGGATTTGCTTAACGACACCTTAGGCTCAATTTCTGCAATTTTTCATGTTTTCATCAGGAATAGCTATGAACATGCATACTTAAATGATCTTGTTTACGTTGTTTCTTTCACATATGAATGATAGTTTAGGAATTCTTAACTGCTCCTAGACAACCATTCATTCACTTCTCCTCCCTGTCAGCTTTGATGAAAGATTCTTAAATGCCTTTCATCCTTGACCATCATTCCATCCTTTTAGCAAATTAATAATTGTTTCATGTGTGGCTATCCCGCTCCAAAATCCTCTTGTGACCAAGAAAACGCACCAGCAAGTCTTAATCCATGACTCCATGCCCAATGGTTCGAAACTTATCACACTTTACCTTGCCTCTCTGCTTGGAATTTCTACCTAGCATACACCTTCCATCCAAACAAAACAGCAAAACCCCTGTACCCAACAACTAGTCTAAAATCACCATCAACAAAGTTAAGTCATTAAGAGAGAGTCCTCTCTGATTGCAGGTGGGCTAGAACCTGCAATCCAAAGATTGGTTTGTGGTTACCTCGGCC
>APFE030785009.1:17232-31855 GCA_000404065.3 Pinus taeda
ACTGCTGAAATAAAACACAGACCTTCGGTCCCTAACAATGTCAAGGATTGGCAGGTATTTCAAAATGATGCCCAGATTAACAGTTTCTTAACTCTTGAGGGCGAATTTTCCAGTACCAACATTGACATGGATGCCATGAACGACTCACAACAGCCAGCAGAAGAAAATCACCCGACTATAACAGCTGCATCAGCTAAACAAATCCTTAACCCAACCATTTTTGACAATGCAAACATAGAACAACTGAAACAAATGTGTTTAGAGGAAACATCCAAAGCAGAAGAAGAGTTTATTGATCTAAAGAGTAATTTTCTACCTACCGGCCTTACTCCATTAGAAGACATGTTTGATGACAATGATGTGCCCAAAAAGCCAAAAATGGAGCCCCTGAATGCTGCTATAGAAGAACACAACATAGGAACTGCAGAGCAGCCTAGAATGATTAAGTTGTCTAAAAATATGCCCCCTGATCAAAAACCGAAATACGTGGATTTGTTCAAAGAATTCCAAGATGTATTTGCCTGGAGTTATGAGGACTTGAAGTCCTATGACACCTCGGTGATTCAACATACCATTCCCTTAAAACCAAATCAAAAACCGTTCAAACAAAAACTTAGAAGAATCAACCCCATGCTTCTGCCTCTTATTGAAAAGGAAATAAAGAGAATGTTTGAAGCAGGCATCATTGCACCCATCAGATTCTCTGAATGGGTATCCAATTTAGTTCCTACTAGGAAAAAACCAGGAGAGATAAGACTGTGTGTAGACTTGAGAAAGTTAAACCAGGTCTCTCTAAAAGACCACTACCCTTTGCCCAAAATGGACCATATCTTACAAAGAGTAGTGGGTTCCTCTAGAATTTCTTTACTAGACGGATTTTCAGGCTTTAATCAGATACTTGTTCACCCGGATGACCAAGACAAGACAACCTTTACCACACCATGGGGAACATTTAAGTACGTTAAAATGCCTTTCGGGCTGAAACGTTGGTGCCACCTTTCAAAGGGCAATGGTTATTGCATTTGCCAAGGAGATACATGATTTCCTTGTAGTTTACCTTGATGATCTGACCCCATTCTCCAAATCTGACCAAGAGCACCTTAAGCACTTAAGGCAAATTTTCATGACATGCAGGAAATATGACATTTCCTTGAATCCCAAGAATTCCCTGTTTGTCCTTGAGGAGGGCAAGCTTCTAGGGCATATCATATCAAAAGATGGGATTAGATATGATCCTGAAAGAATTCAAGCTATCCTCCAAATCCCCTATCCAAGAAACATGAAAGAACTGTAAGCATTCCTTAGAAAGATCAATTTCCTAAGGATATTTATCCCAAACCTAGCTGAGCTAATAAGGTTGTTGAGCAACATGTTAAAGAAGGATGCCAAGGTAAAATGGTCCCTTGAAACCAAGCAGGCTTTTGAGAGTATAAAAACTGCCTTAACTCAAACGCCTATCCTCACCAGTCCTCAATTCGACAAAGACTTTATCATTTTTTCCTTTGCATCTGAGCACACTATAGCCGCTGTCCTTTTGCAAAAAGATGATCAAGGTAACAAAAAGCAGGCTTATGCCCTGGTCAAAGCCATCAAAGATTTCAGAATTTACATCTTATACTCCCATGTGATTGCCTATGTCCCTAACGCTGTTGTAAAGGATATATTAACTCAAGAGGACTAGAAGGCAAAAGAGGCAAGTGGATTGCCAGCATCCTTGAATACGACATTGAAATAAAACCCACCAAGCTGATAAAAGGACAAGGTTTAGCCAAACTAATGTCCGAAACAAACTTCCAAGCCTTAGACATTAATCAGCTGGACAATGAACCAGAGTTGGCGACTCCACAGATCAGTGAAACCTTTTTGTAATCCCCATGGTATGCTAATATTTGCTTGGTATTGTTAAACCTGTGTGCTCCCCCAGGATTGTCCAGAACCAAGAAAAGAATTTTAAGGATGAAATCCTCAAAGTTTTGTGTTATAGACGGTGCTTTGTTTTGGAAAAATCATGAAGGTATTTTGCTTAATTGTTTAACTATGAATGAAACTAACAGCATCATGAAAGAATTCCATGCAGGGGACTGTGGAGGACACTTATATTAGAAGTCCACGGTTGACAAGATCTTAAGGGCTGGTTATTATTGGCCATCTCTATTTGCAGATGTCAAGAAGTTTGTTGTTTCATGCCACAAATGCCAAACCTTTGAAGGAAAAAGAAAATTACTGCCATTGCCCCTTAAGCCCATTTCAACCGAAAAACCTTTTCAACAATGGGGTCTCGACTTCATTGGAGAAATTCATCCCTCTTCCTTAGGCCAACACAAGTGGATTTTAACAGCCATTGATTATTTCACTAAGTGGATTGAAGCCATTCCATGTAGACAAACCAATGACTCCACCATTATCCAATTCCTTGAGAGCAATATCCTTTCCAGATTTGGTTGCCCTGAGAAAATCATCACTGACAACGCTGCTTCTTTCAAATCCAAAAAGATGATCAACTTCTCCCATAAATACCACATTACCTTGGGCCACTCCACAGCTTACTACTCTCAAGGCAATGGCTTGGCCAAATCTTCCAACAAAAGCCTCATCAATATCATAAAGAAAGTGCTGGAGGAAAATAAAAAGGACTAGGATAGGAAGCTCACAAATGCTCTATGGGCAGACAGACTTTCCACCAAGAAATCCATTGGGATGAGCCCTTATGAGCTAGTATATGGCATGGAAGCCAAATTTCCTTCATCTTTGGGCATTCCTACTATTAAACTGTTGCAGGAAATTCAGGCTAAACCAAATGACATGTAGAGAAGAGTTAATCAAACCATTCATCTTCAGCAAAACAGAGAGCAAGTCTACGACAGAGCTCAAATACTGCAAGAAAAGCTCAAAAAGATGTTTGATAAGAAGGCTAAAGCAGAGGATTTTTGGGTGGGCAGCAAAGTTCTAAGATGGGATTCACGAAGAGAGGACAAGGGCAAACATGCAAAATTCGATTTTATGCGGAAAGGTCCATACATTATCACCGTTGTGCAAGGCAATAATACATATTTTCTCAGATCTCTAGATGGCAGCACAACTGAAGAAGGTCCTGTCAATGGCCGAATGCTAAAGCACTACAATGATCCTTCTGATTGAAAAGAATAAGCGATGTTATTTTCTGTACATAGAATGTTTGTATATATCAGCTCTTTGATTTTATTTTTGTAACATTCCATAATACTAAAGCACGCAAAAGAAAGCATACAGTGCTTTGCAATTTAACAACAAAACAATTAAAGGAAAGTGTTGTTACCAGTCCAAAATCTCAACACAATCCAAAAGTCAGCACTAAGAAGTTCAAAGCATAGCCATAACAGAGGAATCAAGGCAATCTGACCTGCTGTTCTTGGCTTCTTACAAGGAAAAGCCATCCGCAAGTGGAGCCATTGTTAGCCTCCTGCTGCAGCAGGTTACTCATATTTCATGATTGACATTTTTACAGACCAAATATGTCATACTTTGCACGCTGCAATGCTCCATATTTGTTAAACAGTCACCAAGGAAAGAATGCTACTCAAAGTTCATCTACTGCATTCCAATTTTGAAAAGTCATTCCAGTTTTGTAGAATTTTCAGTTAAAGGGAGGTCCAAGCAGCTTAATCTTGGTCTCCCTAGGTTCCAATTTCCTGTTTTAGAATATAGAGAATGAAAATATGTCCAAACAGCTTAATCTTGGCAGATTCTTAGATAGGTAGAGAATCAAAGGAGCCCAACTGCTTAATTTGGGCCCTTGGAAGAAATAAGGGTAGTTTGTAGATAGGAAGGCATAAAAAGAAAAAATTGAAATGCTGGGTCTGCAAGTCTAAATGCACCCAAACCAGAAGAAGAAAAAATGTTAGGTAAGTAGTCTTGAGGTTGTAGAATCTTAATTTCTGTTCATTGCCATGTTTAAAGCACCATCTCTACTCAGGTCACAGTCATCAGGCAATTTTCATATGAAGGTGCTCAAATCAGGCATAACTAACTTCCCTTTCTTCCTCTTCCCCAAATCATTAACTAATTTCCCCAAAAAGAGGTCAAAATCAGCTTGATATCTCTTAGTTTCATCATTCTCCATGTCATTAGCTTGGGCGAAGATTTGCTTCACTCAAAGAGGATCCATTCTTTCTCTATAAGGTTTTATCTCCCCTTTGAAGCCTAAGATCTCTGAAACTTAGCACTTTCTTGTCATCTCCATATTAACTACTGACATTATTATTTAACTCCCTATGTTTTCCCCATCCCCTTACTAATACTATGTAGATAATCGCCTTATGTAAATATCCCCTCCCCCTGGTTGAAATATAACCATAAGTACTTCTCTGGGAATTACTAACTCACCTGGACTTTAGTAAGAACCCTCCCTCTGCCTAAATTTCCATTCCCAGGTGTTTGAACCCCTTCCAAATACTAAGAAAACCCATTCCATATGCTAAACCCCCCCGCGCATTCTTCTTTGGAAACTATTAATGTTTGTTTGATAAATTTCCACCGCGCAAAACCCATTTAACCCATTTCCTAAAGTTTAAAACCCATAACGTCGTGGAAAAATTAAACCTTTAGCGCGCGCGCTTTTACTAAACCTCGCGCATCTCCGTTTCCCCTCCACCGTCGGATCGCCTCTCCCAGATCCGACGACCGTTGTTCACATCGGGCGCCCTATTGTGGTGGTAGGTTACCACCCGATGTTCGACGGTTTTACCGTCGTACACTGGGACAAGTGGCGGCCTCCCATTGCATCGGGTCGCCCCTGACATAAACCACCTCCGTACCAAAGGCGGTCTGATGCATAGACAAAACCGCCCTCCCCTCACGTAACAGGAGCGACACCTCACCCTGCCACGTCGCCTCCACATCACCTCACACAGCCTGCGCCCGGCCCACGTCACCCTGCCATGTGTCTCTGCCATGTCACCTTGTCATACTGCCACGTCACCTTGATGACGTCAGTGTGCTGACGTCTTATCCGTACTAGAGGACCCCAGTGCTGACGTTAGCAGCAAAAAAACCGAAAATTCGCGCAAGCGCAAAAGTCGAGCTTCGTAGCTCCGGAATGAGAAACGGAGGCAGTTTTCGATGCGCACATCGCTACGGGAAATAGGCCATATTGGGGAATCTTTTGATTCCTTGGCCCTTTTTGCGCCGAAAAAACCCGAAATTACCCGATTTTGCCAAATTAAACGAATTTGAAAATAGAAAGAGACCAGGAACAGAGATTAAAGAGTATCAGATCAAATGTGCAAACAGAAAACACGTCAAAGAGTATCAGGAAGTGGCGAAGACCATCAATGTAGCGACAAAGTGTATCAGAGGATATTTTCTCAGGGCTTGAGGCAAATCCAACATTAAAATGAAAGCTCTAAAAGTCAAGAAGAAAATTGAAGACGCATTGAAGGCTCACCAGCACAAATAACTGCACATTAAACTCACAGAAGATCAGCAGACCAGAACTCAATGCACAGTTATGACAAAACCACTGCACCAAGTCACACAGGACACCTCATCAACTCAACTTGATTTAGTTGCCTCTAGCGCAACCCAAAGGACTTACTTGCATTTAATTCCAGCAACAATTAGTTTTTAAGAAAAAGTTTTTCTCGGCAGACCTGTTTAGGTCAATTGTAATAAATGACTTCAGATATTTTGCTTATATATACCACCCTGAAAAATGGAGTAGGGGTTGGTTGGTTAGTCGATCAGTATCTTAATCTTTGGTATTCAGATGTTTCTCTCGAGCAGAGACTAGCACTGCAACTGTGATGCTTTCTATAATCAAAGACTGCTGAAAGCATGGATTCTGAGACTGTCTATTGTATTTAATTGGCCGAGGAGTGATTGTGGAATTCCTGTGCTTCGACATGGTTCAATAAGTGTTTCTTAACTCTGTTAGTTTTATTCATGTTTCTTTGATCAGAAATCCACCCTCTAAATTGCAGAAAGGAAGAATAGCTTAGGATTTGCTTAACCACACCTTAGGCTCAATTTCTGCAATTTTTCATGTTTTCATCAGGAATAGCTATGAACATGCATACTTAAATGATCTTGTTTACGTTGTTTCTTTCACATATGAATGATAGTTTAGGAATTCTTAACTGCTCCTAGACAACCATTCATTCACTTCTCCTCCCTGTCAGCTTTGATGAAGGATTCTTAAATGCCTTTCATCCTTGACCATCATTCCATCCTTTCAGCAAATTGATAATTGTTTCATGTGTGGCTATCCCACTCCACAATCCTCTTGTGACCAAGAAAACGCACCAGCAAGTCTTAATCCATGACTCCATGCCCAATGGTTCGAAACTTATCACACTTTACCTTGCCTCTCTGCTTGGAATTTCTACCTGGCATAAACCTTCCATCCAAACAAAACAGCAAAACCCCTGTACCCAACAACTAGTCTAAAATCACCATCAACAAAGTTTAATCATTAAGAGAGAGCCCTCTCTGATTGCAGGTGGGCTAGAACCTGCAATCCAAAGATTGGTTTGTGGTTACCTCGGTCGTATCCCTACAGGAGCCTAGGGGCAACCTGAGTGATAACAGACTACACAGTCCTCAAGCTCATGGCTTAGCTGCTTGTCAAGATTGCGCAATTTTCATCATGAAGGCTAGCTTGCCCTCATGGATTGCGCAGTTTCTGGAGGCAAGCCCGAAATTGCTACAGATCAAGTTAGAAGGTTGCTTGTGATTTCAAAAGATCAATTAAGTATGAAATCAAATGAACAAAAACATAAATAAAAGGAATAAGTCTTAATCAAATCATGAATACTTGAGGGAAATCAAAAGTAAACTTATATCAATAGAAAAGAAAGCTCCAAAATCAAAACATAGGAAAATTTTACAAAATAGCCTTCATCTAATTTTAGAAATTCTTCCTATTTTATCCCAACAAAATCAATCACCATTATCAGAACAAACTGACTACAAAACTAATCATCATTCTCGTAACAAATTAACTCTTCACACCGGTGAATATCATATGAGTGACCATGACCCCTAAAAAGACAATCACGACCTTATCATTGGAAGCTAGAGCATTGAGACTTGTCTGATCACGGGCGCCTCTTGCGTTTGGAGACCATGGTAAAATTTTAACAAAATCCATTCAGATCTACAGAATCCTCTGATACTGTAGTAAAGGAGCGCGTTGTCTCACATTACCGGAGATAAAACCAAATTCCCGGTTTCTGCCTCTATTGGTGCTGAAGTTTGAAATCTGAACAGAAATCACCATACGTGCGAACAAGTGATGGATGGTCGGATCCACCCACTCGGCAATTTAGAAATGTGAACTTGGTTTGCTTGGCCGGATCAACTTGGGTCAACAACACTTGCACATTCAACCACCTCATCTTTATCACTGGCATCCACTTTGTTCTGGAGAATTTATCACTGGCATCCAGATGCAAAAAGGCGTATAACTACAACATGCAACAATGTCTGGAGCACAATTCGATCCCAACTTAATTTTCATGCCTCTGATAGCAACCCTATTGAAGACGAAAAGGCTATTGGGCGACAACATCCCCTCAGTTTGTAGTAGATTACAAATATGGTCAAATGGCCATGAACCTCACGTACCAACACATGCGCCTCCCTCGCTCCTAGCGTAAACTCTTGATATATGCAGCTCTTTTGATCTTTACTACTGAGGTGCTTTTCTGTAATTACCAATTGTCTTCACAACTTCCAAGCGCCGACGATTCAGTAGATTTATGACAAAAGCAAGATTCACAACCGGCCACCCACCACTGGCTTAGAAGGTATATTACAAAAAGTTAAGCGTGCCAGCGCTGGAGAGAATGACTGACATAAACAGAGCACCAAGTTTATAAATTTTGGCCTCTGATGGCAGCAACGTGTTCTCCAATGAATCTACAGCTCCACGCAAGTGGTTCGAGTTTGCTCCACGAATGTGCGCAGGT
The DNA here is from genome assembly GCA_000404065.3 of Pinus taeda. NCBI lineage: Eukaryota > Viridiplantae > Streptophyta > Pinopsida > Pinales > Pinaceae > Pinus > Pinus taeda. Next base: position 25,179 of record APFE030785009.1, read on the forward strand.
CTGCTACACACTCTATACAGTACTACGTCAATTGTCTTTGCCCTTCTGGTGCGATGTCGATCTTATCTACTTATCAAGCTCGAGAGGAAAAACAACGCAGGCAGAAACAATTCGAGCAACATTTCTCAAAATCATCCAGACTTGGACAATATACTCTAATACACACATTCTAATCAAAATCATCCAGACTTGATATTCAGATAGTGATAATATACTCTAATACACACATTCTAATCTAATTAGATAGCAAATAACTCTCTCATTATCCATAATATACTCTAATACACACATTTTAATCGATAATATACTCTAATACACACATTTTAATCAAAATCATGTAGACTTGATATTCACATAGAGGTAATATACTCTAATACACACATTCTAATCTATTTAGGTAGCAAATAACTCTCTCATTATCCTGAGCCCTCTTTTAAGAGAATTACTCACATTACTTACTGAGGGAATTACCCACATTATGCATTGAGCCACTGGCTTTAATATTAATTTAAGAAATTGATTACACATAAAAACTCAATTTTATTGTATTAAACATCACATATAAATACAACAAGTATTGGTTCAAGATAAAAATTCAATTTTAACCATACAATTAATTAGTTGAGAAAATATCTCGACCAAACACTAAAGTAGAAACTATTTTAGTTGGACTAAATATCTCAGATCTAATTAATTAACAATTAACCAAATTACATTTATGATGAGGAATCTCATTCAATGCACACAAGATAAGTAGGAGTTAAATCTCCAAATAAATCTGGAATGAATTCTAATTGTAAATTGTCTTTGGATTCTATGATTACAAATTTTGAAAAAATAAATAAATACAATGACTTTGCTACACATTTCACACTTTATAGAAATGTAAAATTATTTAAATTTTATAATATAAACTTTAATTTACAAAATATTCTATATTTGTAATAAAATATTAGCTTTATTAGAAGAAAGAAATCAACCTCTTTTAATCTAAGAGTCAGTTTGAAGTTGTTGATACTAGGCTAACCCACAAAATACTTATTTAACAGTTTACAAAACTCAAAATCAATATAATAAAAAACAATATTCATAAACCCAAATATTTATCAAAACATTACAATTCATCACGGATAAATTAAAATTAAAATTTAAATAAAAAAAATAATAATCATTCCACACAACTACCCAATATAATTCTATTTACACAAATAACTACAATTAACACAACAAAATGCTACTAACACAACAAAATGCTACTAAACTAATTGTATCACTTAAAATGGTAAGAAAAAGAAATATAAATTATATAATATTTTTTCCGCAGTACCTAATAATATAATATTCTCTCCTAATAACCCACCTGTAATCCATAACTAAATAAGATAATCATATTCTGGATGAAGGAATAGAGCATCGTTGATCAGGTAGTCTTATTTTATATATACTATAAATATTATTATTATATTTATATATATATATATATTTTGAAATGAACATTGCCAAGTGAATTAATGAATTCAGTGTGGGTCATTTTTTATTATTTATATATGTATATAAAGATTTTTTCTTTTGAAATGAACGTCTATGCAAAGCCAATACTAATCTGAGCAAAGTTTCCCATCCGTCACCCGTGTCCAGTCCACTATATGATTGTATCGCATTGCCAAATTTCCGTTAGTTTAATTCGATCGGAGATTCGGGCATCAATGGGCATCGACTTTGTTTCATGCCCGTCAACCTAGCTGCGAACCTCCAGTCGAGATGCCCGCCAAAAGTAAAGGAGAAGCAACGCTTCCAATTTAGCATCAATGGGCATCGACTTTGTTTCATGCCCGTCAATCTAGCTGCGAACCTCCAGTCGAGATGCCCGCCAAAAGTAAAGGAGAAGCAACGCTTCCAATTTATAATTCCAGTACCACTTCATTACACCGTTGATTGCTTGCATACATATCGATTTATAGATATAATACAATAACGTAGCTTTGAATTCCTGAAGGCGACGCAGAAATGATTTTATATATCTAACTCTACCCACTACCTCACCCTCAACTATCTATAAAACCTAACGAGATCCAAGAATCGTCACAGCAGAACAGCGCAGTGAAGGGGGCGCAGGACCAGAAATCCTTGCAATTACTTGATCGATCGATCATGGCTGCAAAGAGTAGTTTTGTTGTTATTGTTTGCTTGATGGTCATGGTGAACGCGGCGACTGCAGCAGGCAAAGCAAAATGCACGGATACCTGGTACCCCAGATGCTATGGATATGAATATGATTGCCCTGCTAACTGTCCATATAACTGCGACATGGACTGCAAGACCTGCAAGACCGTTTGTCGTAAGTAACATTAATCGTTAGTATACCTAGAACTATATTCTTTAATGTCTTTAATGCTGAATGAGATTATTAATATGGTGGTGGTGAATGTGATGCAGCTTGTGATAAGCCTGGAGGTGTGTGCCAGGATCCCCGCTTCATAGGAGGGGATGGCATCATGTTCTATTTCCACGGGAAGAGAGATCACGATTTCTGCCTCATTTCCGACTCCAACTTCCACATCAACGCTCATTTCATTGGCAAGAGAGGCCAAGGAATGGGCAGAGACTTCACGTGGGTGCAGTCCATTGGAGTGCTGTTGGAGGATGGTCGGCAGCTCTACTTGGGCGCCAAAAAGGTGAGCGCGTGGGACAATTCAGTGGACCAGGTGATCATGTCCTTGGATGCTCAACCCATAACTCTTCCTCCCGGTGTGGGGGCTACGTGGGCAACAGCCTCTGGACTTACTGTAACTCGTTCCGACCAGGCCAATGCAGTGGTTGTTCAAGTGGAGGACAAGTTCAAGATTAGCGCCCGCGTGGTGCCCATCAGTGAAGAGGAATCTCGAGTCCACAAGTACGGGATCATTGCTGGCGAGGACTGCTTCGCGCATCTGGAGCTGAGCTTCAAGTTCTACTCTCTGAGCCCCAGTGTGAGCGGTGTGCTTGGACAGACATACGGGGCAGAATACAGAAGCCCTGTGAAGATGGGCGTGGCCATGCCGGTCATGGGAGGAGAATCCAGTTATCTCACTTCCAGTCTGTTCGCCCCAGACTGCAAAGTTGCTCGCTTCGCCTCCCCCTCTGCATCCAACGATAATCAATTTGCTATCACCAGTGCGCTCAACTGCGAGAGTGGACGCAGCGGCGGTCGTGGGATTGTATGCCGCAGGTAGAAAAGTGGTAATGATCGAGAATAATGGTATGTGTGGTCACGTAGAATGTCTTTCCCGGCGGCATGAATAAGTATTGGTAATTGTGTGGTTAACCCATGAATAAGTATTGGCAATTGTGTGGTCAAGCCAATACTCACTAATGTTGTTATCATTGTAGTTTGTTTCGTCATCCGATCGTGATAACTGAAGCAAGTAGTTACATCTTTAATAAAATGGTTTCAATATAATTTCCTTATCTTTTCTCAACAACATTTTATTTTTATTTGAGAATAGAGTTGTAAAATTTCCATTTTTAAACTATAATAGGTCATGAATAGTGTAAATTTAATAACTTCATCATATTCATTTTTATATATGATTTAATAGGTAAAATGAAGGGGTTTTAAATTATTTTTCTGTTTCTAAGTTCTATTTTTGTTTTGGTATTACAAATTCTCAATTTTATAAATGTCATATAAATATTTTGATAGCTATCCATATTTATTAGTCATCTAATTTATATATTTTATATGGTTGTGTTAGATCATATTTACTATTATATCTTTATTTCTCAAACAAGTATTCTAAGCATATTGTGTATCCATACTTCTGAAGAACACTCAATATATATGAAATCTAAGTTTTATATATATACATATATATATATTCAGGTTGGAAAAATACATATAGTAATTGGTACTAATTATTTCGTGGTTCATCATTAGGGAAACCATTCCACTAAAAGAACCAAAGGCCTTTAGTCCAAGATATCAACAAATTCAAAATTCGTTGGAACTTAACTAGTATATGATGTTTATCACGATAACAAATAGTGTCATGAACAAAAATATGGGCACTATTTATAATGAAAACATAGACAAAATTTTGGCTCTTGCCAACCATCATAAAACATATCGAGAGCAAAGACCAAATAAAATGTAGAAACATAGAGAAATCTAAGAAGAAAGATAGGCATCCATATTAATTGAGACTAGCTCGAACTAGTTGTAGCTGCTAGGGATTAGTACCAAAGCATCTATAGCTTCTATGTGTTCAAACCTCCTATCCATATCCTTCAACTGCAATCCTATGTCTCGAATAAGTAATAAAATCTCAACTTGGCTACCATTCTTGTCCAGTGGGACATTGTCTTGCCTAGGAGAGATTTCATCCTCCAATAAAGATTAATACTATATAAATTATGATTCTAGAATCTGCGGGCATGACCTCATCAGGTAGCCAGGAAGCCACCGCCACAGTCACCTTTGAGTCTAATAAACCAACTCACTTCCCCACCACATCATCCTCCAAGTCCTAAAGCCAATCCTTTATGTTTGTTGGAGTCTGCTCATTGTAAGCTCTAGTCGATGATTGTGCTCACATGTGGGCCCTCAAACATCTAAAGGAGCCACAACCTCCACCTTCTCTTTGATAGCAAGTATGTTGGCACACCATTTCTATGAATTAAACGAGTAAAAAGGATTTTTGGCCAATTTTACAACACGTGTGCCTTGGGGGAGGCTAGGTTCAAATTCCATTGGTGGAACGTAGACTGCTCACACAAGAGAACAAGGCCTAATGCCATGCACAAAGCGTGCACCAAAACTACTTTATTAGAAGGAAATTTTGCAAATTAATCCTTGATGATAGATCTATTCATGGCTGAGACCTTGTCATAATGAGAAGGAAATAGGATTGCAGTCTTGGGAGTTACCTCTATATGATAAGAATAATTGTGCACCAACATAATATCAATCTAAAACATGCGATGATCCAACTCTTGACACAGACCCTTGTGAGTATAATTAATTTGAAGTGACACATAATTATGGAGATGGCTAGGATGCAAAGCCACTTAACCTATTGAGATCATATGAAAAGTGATGATGACCTTACTCATTGAGTGAGATGGCAGTGTGCACACCACCCTCCCTCATACCCTTATCTCTATTCACCCCATACGAGGAGTAAAGGTCTTTAGTCATGAGCTCACTACAACTTGTTTTTTGAATTGAGAATTAAGTAGGTCCATCCATGAACTACACAACAAGTAGCTTGAGCTTGAACATTTTTTGTTGGTCATCCTATCTACAAGCTTATTTCCTTCCTTTTAATATAAGAACTAAGAATAACAAGGATTTTGGGAAGAAGGGATCCAAACTAGATCAAGATTTGTTTCAACTTCAAACTCTGCAACAATTTGCTTGGGTTTGTGCCATAGGTAAGTTACCTTACTAATAAATAACGAGATTTTAATCCCCTTCTAAGAGAAGCTTGTGGTAATTGTTTTTGGCAACTTGAAGAAGACCAAAATCAAGCACTTTGAACTCTATAAAATTATTAATTACCAAAACATATTGCACATGGGTTACCTTTTGCTACCCCATTAAAGTTGAATCTAATAAAATGATGGGGAGGATAGGACTAGAAATTTGGATTACACAAAGGTGGGACTTGAATTGGATCTAAGGGAAATGAAATATCTGGGGATAAGTTGAAGCTTATTGCAGATGCTTGTTTTAGGAGTTGAATTTATCCAATCCTCGACAGCCCATTGCTCCATAAAGACCATCTCTTTAATACAAGACAATATCATGTTCTAGATGAGATCCTAAGAGGAACTTTGGTCTTGAAATATTCTTTGATTATGCATCTTCCAAATATTCTAAGGAAGGAATCCTGGAAAATAACCCAGGTTCTATGTAGAATGGGGCATTTATAATTAATGTCTCTATAGTATGTAATTGTGTCCCATATGATACCAATTTTTTTTTCTATTTGCCTAAAAATAATTGTCAAATGCATCCATACTGTTATGAAACCAACTGAAGAAAAGATAGAAAAGATAGATCAACGCCTTAGAATTCAGCCTCTTCGAGGGGGCAACCTCCTTTACATTACATAAATGAACAATTTTGATGATACAAATGACAAAACCTCCTTTCTATATATAGGAGTCTAAGGAGTCACAATATGACCCAGACGACCTAACAATAATAATATAAAGCCACAAAAATAACAATAGAGGGATTCTATGGGGGACAGTAATAACAATATGGGGGCAATAGGGGCACAAAAATATTAATAAGGGGTACAACTACCATAGTAATGGGGTAATCACTAGTATTATAGGGACCCAACATGCCCCTCTCCTTCAAAAAAAGTGTTGTCCTCAACGCTTGAGTAGTTCTGGATACTTCTGTATAAAATTCTCATCCTCCCATGTGGAATCTTCCGTAGATAAGTTCTTCCACTTGATAAGATACTCTGAAATTGATCGATTTTGTAGCTGTCGAGATCTTGTTTCTGTGACTGCTTCCGGTTCCAATATAATTTTCCTTCCTCGTCAAGTTCTGGCAATATTGTTTGAACTGGGAGCTTGTACCCTATAACCTTCTTTAAACATGAAACATGGAAAACTGGGTGCAATCGAGAAGCTGCAGGAAGCTCCAATTTGTATGCCATAGTACCAATCTTTTGCAACAC
>APFE030785013.1:0-19478 GCA_000404065.3 Pinus taeda
GGAGCACAACATTCCTCCATTCCTTCATCTATCTTTGTAATTTGTTCAATGTGGACCGTCGCTGACCATGCTATTATATGGGAATAGTGTCCACTCGGATGCTGCTATTCCCACTAAGATGGATGGCTTTCTTAGAAACAAATAATTAAAGTCTACTATTGTTTCCTTTTATGAAAATAGATGAGAGGAGAACCAAGAGGGGCAACTTGAGTCTTGCGCTCGATTTCCTCTCCTTCTTGATAGGGTTTTGCCACTTCCTCTTTGTCTGCTCAACTTCAAAAGGACCTGTGGGATTACAGCAACATACTACTATGCAAGAAACAAGGATCTAAATTCATAAATAATGCGGGATCAAATGTGCATTAACCATATACAAGCATATATAAACAAGTACACAAGAATATGGAAGGAAACAAGAATAGCTTTATTCAGATGAAAAGTAGCAAGAAGATTACAACCATGTGCTCTGACCTAGCATCATCCTCCAGCTAAGAAGCCCTTCATTACCTCAAGCAAAGGTAGATCACCCAACACTGTGAATGTACACCAAAATACCAACAACACTTCTCCATAAGATACAAAATTCCAGCCTCTGGATCTCTGTGATGAGGGATCCATATATAGATGACTACAGAGAGGTGAGTCATCTTTTGGGATATTGATTAGTGTCCTCTCTCTGATAATTCCTGCTTCCACTTGGAGAATGATGATCTCCTACTCATCCCTGGTCAAAAATGGAGTGGCAAGTGTCAGAGGGGAAGCTTCTGGAAGATTCCATGATCTTCCACCTCACATTTTTGTCCTTGCCATTTGTCCATTCCCAACCATCCCAACCCTCAGAGGAGAAAATCAATATGCATCGCACCCTGCACATTGGGAAGGTGATATGCATCGCACCCTCTGCATTGAGCTTTTAGTATGGTCCAGTTTTGACCATTTATGAGCGGTTTTCAGTGGAGAACTTCTCAGAGATGATGTAATCAATTGACCTTGTTCCTTTAGGCAGTGAAGCAACACTTTTAGGGACTTAGGAGCCCTCAGTTTATGGACATTTATGATTGGGGTTGAAGTGCCCAAAAATGTCTATAACACTATTTGAATCGAATGTACATTCATTAAGCAGATGTTTCTGCTTTTTGGTCATTTCTAATCTAAACTGATTTCCAAAAAAATGAAACGAAACTGGTTTGGGAAACCATGGCTTTTTACTGCCTTTGTAACCAAAAGGCTCGGGTTTGACTAGTGTTGACCGCATAACCAGGAGCTTTTGATTTGCTGTAGAATCTATTTTTCACCATGCATGTACATTCCAGGTCTCGTTCCTATCTATTGCTTTGGCTTGCCTGTCATGCCACGTGTCAGATAATAAACCATTTATAGGATTTTATGACTTCCTGTAATCTTTTTGTTGAAAATTCGTAATTTCTAACATAAAAATTCATAAATTAACTTTAATGTAAACTAACAACTATAATGCTATTAATTAATCAATTTCAATGGATATAAGGGGTCTATGGAGGAAAAAGCTAGACAAATGTTGGTGTTTCTAGAAGAAAAAGATGGTAATGGAATGGTACCAACACCTCTTTTTGACCCTTCACATTTGTCCCTTTTTTTATTTAAGAGAAGCACATGTACTGCAAATACCCATCCTTGTCTTCTTAGGAATACTGACATTGTTGAATTCTTTCTTCCATACCTTCACAAAATATTGATATGTAATAAACCGGCCATGTCCCTCAACACCTTCTGCATATTATTTGTATAAGTTGTAGATTTCTCGTCTTGAAAAATTATCTAGAATATGTATTGTCTCTCTATTTGGCATACATTCTCCATGATTTGAAAAGAAATCTTTCATCCATGACATGTCAGTATTTGATAATTGCCCAAACTATCTTTTATGACGTAATTCTGAATAAAATGTGGGATCCTTTTCCAAATTTTCTTGAATTCTCGAGAGATGAAAACTCCCAATCGAATGAAACATTTTGAAAGCTTCTCTACAGATAAATAAAGTAATACTATGATAATCATAACCTGACAATGTAGATTGCATGCACCCAACTAAATATGAATTTTGCATGCTTTTATTCATTGACAAATATCTCTTCCTGCTTTCTAATGCAAATTTGAAATCCATATGTTTCAAGAAATATTTTTGGCAACATTCACTTGAAATGAGTGCGTTGATAGAACTTCTACTCGTCAGATATTCTGCTCTACCCCTTGTATAACTATAACATCTTGCATTGATACGAAAAGGTCTACTCCTACTCCTCGATACAATATTTCTTGGCAACATCTCCATAATTGGATCATCATTTGTATAAGGATTTTCATCATCATTAAGAGGAATGTTATCCACACTATGACCAGTTGTGATTTTCAAATACTAACTTGGAGGATATTCTTCATCTTCCCCTTCTTTAGTGTTGCTGTCATAGTCCTTAGAATTCAGACTCAATGGAAAATTTGACTTGATGTTTATTGGATATTATTCCTCATGTGCATTTTTAGTGCTGTATCATAGGCCATAGAATTAGGACTAAGTGCATCATCCTGTCCTTCATCACTGCTACCTTTATACTCATTAGAATTAGGACTAAGTGCATCATCCTATCCTTCATCACTACTGCTCTCGTAGTCCTTAGAATTAGGACTAAGGGGACATTGTGACACTCCATTCTTTTGAAATTGATCATCACACTCTTCATCACCGTTGCTCTCATAGTCCTTAGAATTAGGACTAAGTGGAAACCATGACACTTCATTCTTTTGAAATTCATCATCCTGCTCTTCATCACTATTGCTCTCATAGTCCTTAGAATTAGGACTAACTGACACCGTGACACTCCATACTTTTGAAATTCATCATCTCGCTCTTCATCACTACTGCTCTCATAGTCCTTAGAATTAGAACTAACTGGACACTGTGACACTCCATACTTTTGAAATTCATCATCATGCTCTTCATCACTGCTGCTCTCATAGTCCTTAGAATTAGGACTAAATGGACATTTTGACACTCCATTCTTTTGAAATTCGTTATCACGCTCTTCATCATTGTTGCTATCATAGTCCTTAGAATTAGGACTAAGTGGACACCGTGACACTCCATTCTTTTGAAATTCGTCATCATGCTCTTCAACACTGTTGCTATCATAGTCCTTAGAATTAGGATTAAGTGGACACCGTGACACTCCATTCTTTTGAACTTCATTATCATTCTCTTCATCACTGTTGCTCTCATAGTACTTAGAATTAGGACTAAGTGGACACCGTGACACTCCATTCTTTTTAAATTTGTCATCAAGCTCATCATCACTGCTGCTTTCATAGTCCTTCGAATTCGGACTAAGTGGAATCTGTGAATTTTTATTTATTTGAAAGTTTCCATCCCCTCTTTCATCAGTGCTGCTCTCATAGTGCTTAGGATTAGGACTAAGTGGAAGAATTGACTTTCTATTCATAGTGGAAGAATTCCCGCTATATTCATCCATATGAATAGAGTTGTTACGCGATGAAGATGTTGATGTTGTATAAATCGAAACTTCACTATCAGGACAATCCATCCCTTTCAAATAGAAGATGTTGAATGATACAAATGGAGAGTCTCCTAAAGATATTATATAGCTTAGAGAATGAAATTTTCCCTACAACAATTTTCCCCTTAAAAAGTTTTGTGAAAATATTTCCCTCCTAAAAGTTTGTGAGATTTATTTCTCTTCATTATTTTATTCTACAATTTAATTAAAAATGTAAACTAAGTTTTTTTATGAAATAAATCATTAAAGTTAAAATTGTAAACTACAACTTCTACATAAATTATTTTAATAGTCAAAGTATATAATATTTACTAAACAATTGAATGATTTTTTTAATTTTTATAATACATTCTGAAACAAATTAATCCCACATTCGCCCTGTTGTAAAACAATTCCATAATATTCGCTTTATCATATTTTCCTTCATCGCCATAAAAAAAATTAACATGTTAAATTTTTTTAAAACTAATTAATCTCGCATTCACCGTATGGTAAAACATCTTCGTAATTTCACCTATATACTAGATTCCATTATCACTATTACTCACATTACATCAAGGTTTTTTGAAGTTCATTGAAAGACTTGGAGTGATTTGTGGAGCAGCTACATTGCTATCAACAACATATTCAATGAAGAATTCTCGTAATTGAAAGGTCAGTTAAATTTTTTTCCTTGAAATTTTTCATATTAAATTAGTTTAATGAAGTAGATTATTATTATTATTATTTATATTATTATTATTATTATTTATTTTTTTTTTTTTTTTTTTTTTTTTTTTTTTTTTTTTTTTTTTTTCTAAATTAATACTTTTTGCCAGCCATATTAACCAATACTTCCGTCGTGAGCATGGTGGGCCCAGTAAAGCTGGGCACCCCCACCCGCCCAACTATTTCTTTGGGATCCATGTGGTATGCTGTTCAATTTAGTTTTCCCTATTGTGATCATATGTTAAAATGTTTTTTGTAATTCATCAATCATTTCATTGCTTCTAAGTGAATGTTTTCAAGTTGATAGGTAGTACTCATAATATTTATGCTTTATTTTGGGAAAATATTCACAGTCCATGTTTTCTTCAGTTTAGGAAGAACCCATGTTACTTACATGCTCTTTCTAGCTCCTCACCAGCCTTGAATCACCTCACCCATCAAACCCTAGAGTGTTGAACCTTGTGCCTACCTTGCCCCATCGAACACCTTGCAATTTTGACCTAATTTCTTTGCCCTAACTGTTTGGCTCCTCCTGATCCAGCAAAACCCTTCAAAATCAAATCAAACCTTGTGCTACTATACCTAGCCTAATATAATTTTCTTGACCTAGTTATCTTGGTTGAGATTCCTACGCCTAGTAGGGCTAGCTACTTGGCTAAGCGTGGTTTGTGGTTACCCTGGAATTGCCTTCCTTCGGACTGAAGTTCAGTCCAAGTGCTAACAAAATTTTCTTCATGCTTATAGGGTCAATTGAGTCAAAAAGAAAATTTATTATAACTCAAAGAAATGTAATTGAGTCAAAGCCCCATTTGGAATTCTTGTAAGAAAAAGAAAGTTATATTATATTGAGTCAAAAGAGTCAAAATGACATCCATAGACCAAGTCGACCCTTCCTAGATAATTTAGCCTAAAGAGGAAACTATTTGACCTCATGGATATGCATAAATACAAGGTAGTTCAACCTCATTCACTCACTCACACGTTCATATAAATCAATGAAAGTTGAAGGAGAGAGAAATTTGAGTTTTATTCCCTAATCTGTCCACACATGCAATTTTATCTATGTTTGCTAGAGATATTATAGGGTCGAAAATTTATGCTTCATTGTAGGACCAAAATTTTCTATAGTTTGAACAGAATCTTAGAGGTTTGAACAATGTTGACTTTTTGACTTTGACTTGTTGGAAGAAGACTTGGTGGAGGTATGAATTGGGGTCTTTGTGGTAGTCTTGGTCTTGGTAATGGGTCTTGGATATCTCAATTTGATTTGATTCTCTAAGAAGAGGATTTCTCAGGTTTTCCCCTTTGTGGGGTTTTTACCTATCTTGGAGCCTAATTTTTATGTCATTTTTCTCTTTGTGACCTTCATGTTTTGTACATTTTTGGTAATTTCTTGATCAAGAGAATATAAATTTAATAAGAATCAAATAAAAATTCACAAGTAATTATCAAGTTAATAGAAATTGATCCTAATCTACTAGCATCTTGGTTTCTCAACAAGATCTGCTAATTCCCCTATCTATTAGGCCAAGCTCATTGATTCTCCTTTGTGTTAGTGGAAATAAGAAAACTCAATCTCAAACCTTAGCATTCAGAAATTGGAATTACCACAACTAACTCTACTTGATCTCCAAGTGAAAGCTTCACACCAAGATTATTTGAATATATTACTTGATTTGATCATGTTGCCTTAGCTTATCAGAGGAGTTAATTTTTTTTTCTCAATCTGACTTGAGTTAATATACATAAGATTATTTTACTTTCCAATTAGTCTTTCATGAATGTTAAAAGTGAGGTAGGTTTATAAATAAAGAAATAGTTCCACAAAAAAATTGTATTCACCCATAATCCCTCTAAAAGTGAAACAACAATGGAACCTACTTAAAAATAAAATCAAAGGGATAATGAAATCCCGTGGAATATGAATCAAGGTCATATTGATTGATGTTTACATGTTTTTGGGCCTCCTTGAAGAAGGGGTTCTTCCATACATTAATATGTATTATTTTCAACCAAACATCAAAGTACATTATTAGGGAGAGCACAGTGAGGTTCAACTGAGGACTTCCATTTCCCCCTACTACGCTAATGCACCTAGTTCGGGTCCATGTTATTCTTTCATGTTCAAGGCACAACGACCAATCAAAGTTTGCAATCCTAAACAAAAAGGTAGTGCAACCATTCTAGAGCATAATGACTTGGATTGTTGAACAATGTCACCACTTGGTTATACCCTATTCACATGTGACATGAATAGTTGGCTATGCCTTGTTGACTCACTTCACAAATATCGATAACTACACCTTTCTCTATTTCTTGCTTAACTCACAATTTTTTTCTAGCTTAAACATAATTGTTGAAGGGCGTCGATATTTTTCATTTCTACTATACAAAACAACTCATTGTGAACATTTTTCTAGAATTAATGTATTTGTTTTAAATATCAAAATATTCACATTTTTTTTTTGTTATATAAATATAATATATATATATATATATATATATATATATATTAATATAATATATATATATATATATATATATATATTATATATAGATATATATATAGATTATTACACATGTATAAGTGTATTTTCATAAAATGCATGCAAAATGTTTGTTTTACTTTTTTTTTATTTTTTTATGTGGTTCATGGATCACGAATATTGGTGACCGTTAAGTCCATGGAATATTTATACCAAGAAGATCTACCCAAAGGGATCACTTCCTGTCAGCTCAACCACGGAGCTTGACCCTGAGGGTGTCGAGAGAATTGAACCCATTACATCTCTATAGGAAAGGTGATTTAATGATGAGTACTCGACCAATTGAGCTAACCATCAGGGCTATTTTTATTATAACCATTGAAGTAACAAATTAAGGAAGAAAACGTCACCTTTTTTTCCATAGTAAAAAAATCCATAATTTTAATTAATAATTAAGAAAATTACATTCTTTAAACACCTTACGTGTGTCATTTTCAATGTCGTTCACATTTTTCAAGTTTCATTTTCACTTTTCTCTTACTGTTGCAAGTGTCATCTTTTGGGCATGGGAAGCGTCACATATCACATAAGCAGAGCTACGGTTCATGTGAAGGGGTAACTTTGATTCCAACGAGTCCTACTTATTATATAGACATTTACTAGACCCATTCCTAAATTTTTATGCACTATCACAAAAGTGTCGCCACTATCGTCACAAAGTATATCTTAAGTGTCACAGTTTGAGGAAGTTGTTATATTGTCGTTGCATTTATGGGACCATGTTGTACCTATACGCTAAGTGATCAATGTTGTGTCATCGATTGTTTTGAGTGTATGATCATGTTCAAGTTTTAACCTTGCTCTCTTTGACCTCATTGATCACCGCACTTAGTCAAACCTTGGAAATTTCTTTCCTGAGCAACTTGAATTCACTCAGCCCTCTAGAAATGTGCACTGTGCAGTCCCAACCCTCAAGCTTAGCTCTTACCTTTTGGAACTGCACAATGCACAACTTCTGCCTCCTTGAATTGCATAATGTACAGTGTCAGTGCTCAACCTAGGCCCCTTGAGCTCCACAATTACATAGATCAACCTCCAAGTCAGCCTTCTTCTATGCACTTTGTAGTGTCAAGCCTCAAGGTTCCAATATTCCTCCTTAAATTGCACAACTATGCAATCACTAGGCATCTCTCTCTCTATAAATGTGCAATGGAAAACTTGAAGCCTTAAGACTACCTCCTTGAGCTCCTCAACTACATAGTCATCTTGCTTGGGCCTCCATGAACTATGCATTGTGCAGTCTCATGCCTCGTTCCTTGCTCCTTACCCCTGGAATTATGTACTACGCAATCCCTGATCCTGCCTTTCAATCCAGTAGCTAGTTCTAGCTTAGTCATTGAATTTCATGAAGCATGTTAGACTAGGAGTTTTTCGGATTGATGTCATCTTGTCATGAGTGGATTTCAGTTGCAGGGACTATATCTTGTTATGATAGGATGATGATGGAGGATAAGAAGAAGGAGACCATGCTAGAAGACACATATGAAGATGAAAAGATAAGCCATCATTAAGTGAGAAGATGAAGGAACACCAGATTACGACAAAAGACCAAAGATTAGGACCACATGAAGATTCCATACCATTAAGCTCCTTGGAGGGTGAAGATGAAAAACAAAGTAGATCTTTCATGAAGATTAAGTATTGAACATACCTCTCATCAATATTGAAGACAAAGCAACAAGAGAAGCAACTTAGCATTTCCACTTCATCATGGAGTCCATGTCATCATTATCAAGCTGTGACTTGCACCTATTCCATCACAATGTCATTTGTGTCCATGTGGTTTTCCACATTATTTGTGTATATAATGATGTTATTATCAAAAGGAATGGAAAAAAATTAATGTGTGGAAGTCTAAGGGTCATATGTGGAATATGAAAAGTCACATAGTCATAAATGGAAAAAAGAGTCTTTAAGAAAAGGCCAAAGCCATATAGAAGTTCAAAGGTCACATTAGAAGTCTAAGAGTCGTGATGGAAGCTCAAGAGTCATGGGGAAATGAAATGTCATTCCTCTTGTTACAAATACACCCTCATAATTTAAGCAAAGGGATTTTGGAGGCTTAGCCTTTGGAGAGCTAGCCTTGGCTTCTCTAGCTTGGCATAGGAGAGAAGATAATTCTTTGGAGACGTGAGAAGTGACTTAATGTTACACTATTGGAGCTAGTGGCTCACAATTTTAATTGTGTACTTGGATATTTCACTCATAATTAGATGCTTGTTTTTGCTAGAAAACTTCCATGTTTATGTCGTAAATGTTATAAGATAGTTATTTGAAGGTTTGTGTTATATGTTGTTCTCACTTGTACTAAATAAATTGAACTATTTTGGTGGATTTTCTGCTTATATTGTTGAATGTGTCTTGTATTTTCTTTAATGTTCATTGTGTCTATGTGGAATATTTCACTAGACTACTAACAAACCTTTCCTAGCTCTCATGTGTCTCTCTTAGGATAGTACTATTACTTTCATTCTAGAGCCTCACTTTCATTTTCCTCTTGTGCAAATCTTGTTTTACACATTTCAATTGGTGTTTCAAAGTGTCAACTTGTTGTGTGTGAATGTTATGTGCATACACTCTTTTGTGATTCAATGCAACCAAGGAAAACCTTACGGTTATGGTAGTCAGGAAGATACTCTGGATGGGGCTCCTACTCCAAATGATGTGAGGTCTGGTTGGGACTTCACATCGAGGATATCCCCTTGGTTGAAAAATTTCCAGCACTGTCAACAATTGGCACTAGAAGGTGGGGCCAAATGACAAGTTGTGCTTGTTGAGTCTATTTTGAGCCTATTATCTTGAATGGCTCATCCACAAATTATACTTCCATGGTGTTTCTCCAATAGATCCAATTGTAAAATTTTTTATCCCTGATGAAATCCTTTATGACTTGTCTCAATTCAACGTGGTTTAATGGGATTTTGACACTTTTCAGCATCAAATTGGTCAACAGCACATTGGGTGGACCAATGAGAGGGTGACATGTGGCAAGTTTGGAGGCTGCCACGTGCCCTCTCAAAGGTCATGTAAAAGTTTATTGATAAGCCGGGGAATCAAACTTGTGACCTCGCCCACACAAGATGAACCCTCCACTGCTATGCCACACCATATGTATGAACACATAACAGTCACATTTTGTATTTTAATCTTAATACGTGGCATATTGGAGGTAACACTAGCATTCACCTCCCGCATGTGACCAAGTTTGCAAACCTTAACCACTAACATTAAGTGCTAACTGCACCATTAACGAATTAATACGTTTAATATTAATTAACCATTACTTAACCCTTAATTAATGGAAAATTAGGTTGGCGGAAGTTTGGCGGGTCCGATAAATTCGGCGCTAACTCCAAATTTGGCGGAGTTAACTGGAGTTTCTCCAGTTTTGGTGGAGTTTTCCTAGGAAAAACTGAAGAGGCCATAACTTTGGCAATTTTCGACCAATTTTGGCTCAGAAAGAGTCATTCCTAGATGATTTGCATTCTCTGAACACAATGGAATAGGTTGTAGAGGCATAAAGACACTTCTATACGTGATTTTTCTACATTGAAGTTTAAGGAAGCCTAGGGCTACCAAGAGAGGAGGTCAAGCCTATATCAGCTAAAGTCCAATTACAGAGCTTGGAGAGTCATTTTTAGGGTTTTTGGGTCTTCTGAATCCAATGGAGTGGGTTGCAAAGCCATTGGAGCACTTCATGTGCATGTAATCAGATAATTTTCCATTAATCCAAAGAGGGCCTAGCCATTGAAGTAGCTCCAAGGAGATGTAGCCCAAGAGGGGTCAACTCCTTTATCAACTTTGTGTTATGAGTTTGCTGTGTTTTATTTCTCTGCAATTTAATTGTTGTATATGTGTTTTAAACAAATAATTAATCTCATAAATTTCTTATAAAATACACATAACTCTCAATGACACATAATCCTTCACATTTTGGTTAATTTGAGACAATCCTAAACACATTATTTTAATACTGATGAGGGAGCTTGCATAGCATTAACAAGTTTTCCCAACATTTCAGATCAAGTTGGTATCAGAGCAGTGTTAGATAATTTTAACTCTGAGATGTTTTTCCAAGGTTAGCTAGAAAATTAGTTATTGTTTTTTTATTTGTGCAAGGAGAATTTAACTATGTGAAAGTTTATGTGATGGAAGCTTCAACAAGTGATGTTTCCAATCCATCTTCCTTAGGATGACTCCTTGATGAAGAGATGTTGCAAGAACTTATCATCATGATAGAGATGGTGCAAGAGATGTATGAATATAGGAAGGAGAACACTATACTTCTAGAGGAGTTGATGGCCATGAAGGAGGAGAAGCAAGAGATTCTTGAAAAGATGCATGAGATGGAGATTCAACTCCATGATGCCAAGGAAACCCTAGCCAAGTATGTGCATGGAAATGAGGTATGAAATTCAATTTTATATTCAATTTCCTCTCAAAATGAATGTTTGGTGCTTTTGAAACACACACTAGAGGAATAGTGTCCAAATTATTGATGAAGATGGGATATGAAGGTAAAGGGTTAGGAAAACATGCACAAGGCATAATTGAGCCAATTGTTGTTGAGGAAAGGCCTAGGTATTTTGGTCTTGGTTATGGACAACATGATGGAGAATGCTCCAAAGCCAAGGAGGCATATGAAGGTGTTCCAAGAAGGAATTTCATTACATGCTCATTACCTCAAGCTTGTGAAGTTTGTGTTCATGAGGAATGCAAAAGTTTTATACCCACTTTGGAAGAAGATGCTCATAAGCATGCAACTAGTGGAAATGGAAAATGAGAGGATGTTGAAAACTCTAATGTCATTGAAACCATTATTGGTATTCCAAAGTGAGACACTACCTCATCAAATTCACCTCCTCAAGAAGGTGACAAAGGTGAATGTGCAAGGTATAAATCTGCACTTAATCAAGTTTCTTTTGATTATGATAAACATGGTAAATCTTCACATAAGATTTGCATAAAACTTACATGTTCCTTTTGTGGTTTGAATAACCATACTATTTCAAGGTGTTGGAAGAGGATATCCATACAAAAGATACTTTCAAAGCAAAAGAGATGGAAAGGAAAAGGTCCATTGGATAACGGAAAACATGTTGAAAATAAGATGCAATTATTTTGCACTCATTGCCATAAGCAAGGTCATCTTGTAGACAAGTGTTGGACTTTGCATCCAAAAATTCATTCACAACATTTGAATAAGGTGGAGAGAGATTTTGGCAAGAATGGAAAAGAGGATTCCATAATTGATGTGGGTCAGGATGATACACATGATGAAGTGTAGCTAAAAGAAGCGCCATTGAAATGGTTTGGAAAGATATGGTTAGATTTCTTAACCAATTAAGGCCTCACATTTATTTTGATAATTGATGGAAAAATTGCCTTATTGATGCATTTCCTTGTTACTTGGATGCATTTCTTTTCTCCTAAAAGTATTTTGCATATTGCATGAAGCAAGATGTTGGAAAAGTAAAGTTATGTTGACTCACTTAGATGCAACAAAGATGGAAATTTGCAACTACAAATTTGCATGCATGTAGCATTCTTGAACTTGCATGTTTACACCAGGAAGGTCTTCAAAAGTGGAGCATGTTGACTCACTTTATTGCATCCAATTTGGTCATTTCACCTCTTTAGGTACTCATACATACCAATGGGATTATTGTACTTGTGATTGTACTTGTGAGAGAGTTGAGAATTGTTATACATGCATGAGAGTTTGTGTGTGAACAATGTAATTTTTAATAGCTTCATTGTGCTAGAACATGCATGAGTGATTGACTTATGTTGGTTGATTGCTTTGTTAACATGTATGTTATCAACTTGAGAATGTTGATCATTTTCACATGCATGAGTGTCGGCTTTTATGGTCAATTTATTGTTACATGTATGTTATATCGAATTGGAAGAATTGATTTTGTCTCCAAAGATGAAAGGGATATGTGACGAATTGTTTCATGAGAATGTGAAATTCTTTTTGTAAATCGTCAAGTTGTTGCACATGCTTTTGCTTGACTTGAAAGTCAGTTGTTTTGAAGAAGCATGTTTTGTTGACTTGTGTTTAGTAAACCATTGACTAAACACCAATATGGTTTATACACCAAGATGTAAGAGTACATGGTGATGTTCACATGATGTGACATTTGTTGCTTTGAAGAAGCAAAAGGAAGAGGTCATCCAGTTATATTATTGCATGAGTGTTTTTCAAGGTTAATTGTGTTTCTTGTGACAAGGTGTCATAGGATTTTGGAAGGTCCACACATGAGAAAGAGGCTCATGATTAGCCTTCATTCTAAAATCATGACATGAGTAGCATGTTAATACTAGAGGATGATGGAATCAAGTATCGAAAGTGGACAAAAATGCCAAAATAAATTTGCAGCCCTTGTAAAACTTCAAATGGTCTACAATGTGATTTGATGTGTTAATGCCAAGAAGCGAAAGAGGTGGCAAAATCATTCCTCCATATGTGGAATTTGGAACCATGGAGGAAAAATAATGGTTGTTTATTTTCTTTTTATTACTGATATTGGAACTCATTGTTGTAGTTCACTGAGATGGGCTTAACTTGGAAAAGTGGTTTCCAAGGAGAAGCTTGGATCGAATGCATGTGTTGCAAAGGAGGAACATGATTCTTAGTGGGAAGGTCATCAGTCAACTTTCTAAGCAACGAGGGATCGATTTGGTACAACAGGGTGTTTAATCATCAATTATTCAACGAGTGTTGGATTGGGTCAGTAGCAAAAGGAGAACATTGGTTGAAGTGTTAAGCCATTTGCAAGGTAAGGCATGTCAATGAACTCAAGTAGTTGTCATGGATATTTTTCCAAGTAGAATGAATTGATAGAACTTGGGAAGGAGAAGAGTATTCAACTCTCATCAGATAACCAGCTTTTGTGGGTCCAAAAGCCTATCAGTGAGAAGGCGTGATCAAAATATGGATTAGGGGAAAAAATTAGCTCAAAAATCAAAGTGCTCAGAATAGCTCAAAACTTGAATGAACGCGTTCGTCTTGGCGATATAATCCCAGCAAAAATTGCTTCACTCAAAATGGATTTTGTATGAGAAAGTTAGAGCCTGCTGTCTGTTTTGTTAAACAAGCAAAATTTTGTGACTAAGATGCTGACTAGGCATCCGTACAACCCAGACAGCAAAAAGAATATTCCAAGGAATATTCTTGAAATATTCCCACAGATGGTTTAACCAGATTTTGACACTTTTTGACATCAGAGTGGTCAACAACACATTGGGTGGACCAATGAGAGGGTGGCACGTGGCAAGCTCAAAAGCTGCTATGTGCCCTCTCAAAGGTCATGTAAAAGTTTATTAGCAGGCTGGGGAATCGAACCCACGACCTCGCCCGGACAAGACCAACGCTCCACTTCTATGTCACACCATATGTCTTAACATATAACCATCACATTTCACATTTGAAGTTTAATACGTGGCGTATTGGAGGTAACCGCTAGCATTCACCTCCCGCATGTGACCAAGTTTGCAAACCTTAACGCTAACATTGAGTGCTAACTCTGCCATTAACAAATTAAGTGGGTTTAACATTAATTAACCATTACTTAGCCCTCAATTAATGGCGGATTAGGTTGGCAGAATTTTGGTGGGTGTGATAAATTTGGCACTAACTCAAAATTTGGCGGAGTTAACTGGAGTTTCTCTAGTTTTGGTGGAGTTTTCTTAGGGAAAACTGAAGAGGCCATAACTTTGGTAGTGTTCGATCAATTTTGGCTCAGAAAGAGTCATTCCTAGATGATTTGGATGCTTTGAACACAATGGAGTAGGTTCCAGAGGTATAAAGGCACTTTTGTACATGATATTGCTACGTTTTTTAAGGGAGCCTAGGGCCACCAGGAGAGGAGGTCAAGCCTACATCAGTTGAACTCCAATTGCAGAGCTTGGAGAGTCATTTTTGGGGTTTTTGGGTATTCTGAATCCAATGGAGTAGGTTTCAAAGCCACTATATCACTGCAGGTGTATGTAATCAGAGAATTGACCACTAATCCAAAGAGGGCCTAGCCATTGAAGTAGGTCCAAGGAGATGTAACCTTGGACGGGTGAAATCCTTTATAAGCATTGTGTTATGAGTTTGTTGTGTTTTATTTATCTACAATTTACTTGTTGTATATGTGTTTTAAACAACTAATTAATCTCATAAATTGATTATAAAAGATACATACGCTTGACACATAATCCTTCACATTTTTGGTTAATTTGAGACAATCCTAAACACATTGTTTTAATACTAATGAGGGAGCTTGGATAAAATTAACAAGTTTGCCCAACATTTCAGATCAATTAGATTTAGATTTTCTCGCTAAATTCTTTCCTTAGCATGGTTTCACTAGATGTATACTCCTTCTTGAAATATGTTTGGTATTTTGGCTATGGCCATTTTAAATTCAAGATTTTATTTTTGATTGAATTGAATACTCTAATTCAATTAGTTAATATTCATGCAAATCCCTTTTGCCAAATTCCGGTTTGGAATGTATATGTTTCATGGGTGCAAATTGCTATGAAGTTGATAATTTTAAAGGTCATCATTGGCCGAAGACCTCATGCCTATCAGGTTCTTTTGAAAATAATCAGCTCTTGGTTTTCTTGTGAATGTTGTATTGCTAATCATTTTCTTCATCACACCATAAATCCTCTTGAGTGTTATTGAATGCTTGAGTTATTTGGTGAGTCAAGTTCCTCTTTTTCTACCACTACATCCTGACTGGTTTTATTTATTTGATATATTAGGATTTCGTTTCAATTCTTTCGATGATTACGATGCTAGTACAATTTGTCACCAACTACAAGGGAATGGTTTGTAACAATCATCAGATGAGGAAGATGACTCTATTATTCAAAGCATTTTCAAATCCATTCAAACTGAACTATTTTTATTGTCTTTAAATTGAGAATCTGTTATGAAACCAGCTCAAGAAAAGATAGAAAAGATAGATCAACGCCTTATAATTCAGCCTCTTCGAGGGGGAAACCTCCTTTACATTACATAAATGAACAATTCTTGGATGATTCAAATGACAAAACCCTCCTTTCTATATATAGGAGTCTAAGGGTTCAGAATATAACCTAGCCCGACCCTAACAATAATAATATAAAGACTACAAAAAATAACAATAGAGGGTTCTATGGGGCACTAGTTAATAACAATATGGGGACAATAGGGGCACAACAATATTAATAAGGGGTATAACTCAATAGTAATGGGGTAATCACTAGTATTATAGGGACCCAACATGCCCCTATCCTTCAAAAAGTGTTGTCCTTAACGCTTGAGTAGTTCTGGATACTTCTGTTTAAAATTCTCATCCTCCCATGTGGAATCTTCAGCAGATAAGTTCTTCCACTTGATAAGATACTTTGAAATTGATCGATTTCATAGCTGTCAAGTTATTGTTTCTGTGACTGCTTTCGGTTCCAATATAATTTTTCCTTCCTTATCAAGTGCTGGCAATATTGTTTGAACTGGGATCTTGTCGTCTATAACCTTCTTTAAACATGAAACATGGAAAATTGGGTGCAATCTGGAAGCTGCAGGAAACTCCTATTTGTATGCCATAGTACCAATCTTTTGGAACACCTTGTATGGACCATAATACTTTGGTGATAATTTATTATCCTTCTTAGCTTGCTTGAGGGACATTTGCTTATATTGTTGTAGCCGTAGGAATACCCAATCACCTACATCAAAACTTCTTTCACTACATTGTTGATCTGCCTGTTGTTTCATTCTATTCTGTGCCAACACGAGGTTATCCTTTAAGAGTTGGAGGACTTGTTGTTGATGTTCGATGTGATGTTCCACTGCCTGAACCTTAGAATTTCTCTTAAATATGATGTGATGGATGGTGGTTGATACCCATAAAGTGCCATAAATGGGGTCATTTTTGTTGCTGTATGGAAGGAAGTGTTATACCGCCATTCAGCCAGAGGCAACCATTTGACCCATTGTGTCTGTTTATCAGATACAAAGCAACGAAGATATCCTTCCAAAATTTTGTTTACTATCTCACCCATCAGATTGAGGATGATAAGATGAGCTATGAGCTAACTGAGTACCAAGACAAGAAAAATAATTTTGTCCAAAAATTTCGAGTGAAAATGGGATCTCTGTCACTTACAATAATCTTTGGGTTTCCATGTAGCTTTTGAATTGTTTCCGTAAATGCAGTAGAAATTGTACTAGTTTTTTTTTTTGTTAGAGGAATCGACAACTGGGACAGCCTCGCAACTCGCGTGACACGGGGTCGATTCTGGCCGCCACCACTATAACCTCTGGGTTTCACGCCTGGCCCGCTATAGCGCGTCACCAATGTAAGTCTGGGGGATTTGAACTCGTGACCTTCAATACAGAGTCCGCTTACTAAGAACTTCACCGCCATGTGATTACCAACTCTCCTACCCTCGTGGGGCTAGAAACTGTACTAGCTTTAAATGGATGTGATAATGCACAAAAGTGTGCATACTTGGTAAGTCTGTCAACTACCACCATGATGACACTCTTTCCCTCATACTTGGGTAAACCTGTGATAAAATCCATTGTAACCTCCTTCCATTGTTGGCTTGGAATGGATAAAGGTTGTAATAGACCTGGTGTCTTAATTGTTTCAACTTTATTTTGTTGACAAACTAAACACTCTGCCACAAACTTTTGAATATCTGATTTAATGCCATCCCAAAAAAATTCCTTCTTAACCCTATGGTAAGTTTTTAAAAATCCTGAGTGCCCTCCTAAGGGAG
Source organism: Pinus taeda (assembly GCA_000404065.3). Lineage (NCBI taxonomy): Eukaryota > Viridiplantae > Streptophyta > Pinopsida > Pinales > Pinaceae > Pinus > Pinus taeda. The sequence continues at coordinate 17,573 of APFE030785013.1, forward strand.
AAGTGTGCAATTCCATAAGAATCTTTTGTTTTAGCTGGGAATTCTTACAGAGGTATAAGCGATCTTTGTACCATAACGAATCATTTTGCCAGCTAAATGTATCAGACGTACTTGAATCTTGTTGTAACTTTCGAATAAGTGCCCACACTTCTTCGTCATTCTTCCATTCCTCCCTTGCTTCGTTTATCAAATCTGGTTGGATAATAGAAATGGCACACAACAATGCTTCCACATCTCATCCTTTCTTAAGAGTGCATCTGCCACCACATTTTGCTTCCCTTTTTTGTAGATGATTTCAAAGTCATAACCCAACATCTTTGTGACCCACTTTTGTTGCTCTTCAGAGGATAATCTTTGTTCTAAAAAGTATTTAAGGCTATCATGATCCGTTTTTTCCTTGAAGTGTCTTCCCATTAGATAGGGTCGCCATTTCTTAAGTGCGTGGAGTATTGCCAACATTTCCTTCTCATAAATATCTTTGCTTAAAAACTTTCCCTTGATTGGACGACTTTCAAAAGCAATGGGTCTTTCATCTTGCATTAGAACAGCACCAATTCCATTTCCTGAAGCATCACATTCCACAATAAAGGTTTTTGTGAAGTCCGGTGTCGCTAAGACCGGTGCTTGGCACATTGCCTCTTTAAGATGTTCAAAGGCCTTTGTTGCTTCCGGAGTCCATGAAAATGCATCTTTCTTCAATAATGTTGTTAGAGGTGTTGCTATTCTCCCATAATTCTTAACAAACTTGTGATAATACCCTGTCAACCCAAGAATTCCTCGCAGATGCTTTATGGATGTGGGAATTTTCCATTCCTTAATGGCTTTAATTTTGCTAGGGTCTACCTTAACTCCTTCATGAGATACAATATGACCCAAATATTTCACCTCCTGGACTCCAAAGAAACATTTGGATCTCTTTGCATATAATTGTTTCTCCTCCAATAGTTGTAGCACCTTGTCAACATGTTCAGCATGATCCTTCCAAGACTTGCTGTAGATTAGTATATCATCAAAAAATAATAGCACAAATTTTCTAAGGAATGGTTTGAAAATTGAATTCATCAAACTTTGAAAAGTTGAAGGTGCATTGGTAAGGCCAAAAGGCATGACCAAAAATTCATAATGACCCTCATGAGTTCTAAATGTTGTTTTCGGAATGTCTTCAATCTTCATTCTGATTTGATGATACCCTGAATGACGATCCAACTTGGTGAAGTAAATTGATCCCTGCAATTCATCCAGTAATTCATCAATGACAGGAATGGGGAAGTTATCTTTAATAGTGAGCTTGTTGAGCTCCCTATAATCCGGACACATGCGCCATGATCCATCCTTCTTGTGCACCAATACTACTGGAGCAGAGAAAGAACTTTGACTTGGTTGAATTATACCCGCCTCTAGCATTTCTGCAACCATACGTTCAATTTCACTCTTTTGGACATAGGGATATCTGTACGGCCTATGTTTGGAGGAACACTTCCTGGAATCAGATGAATAGCATGATCATGATCACGAATAGGTGGGAGACCTTTGGGAGTCTCAAATACCTTGGAGTGATTATCCAAGACTTTTTGGAGATCTGGAGAAATAGATGATTCTGATGTGGAAACATCTAGCATGCATAATTGTGCAATTACACCTCTTTGCTCCTTTTTTAGAAGCTTTGTCATACCATTAGAGCTTATTACCTTTCCTAGTTTCCCTAGAATACCCCTTAATTCAACTTCCTTTCCATCCGTAGAAAATCTCATGAAAGGTTCTTGAAAATTAAAAGCTATTGTACCTAGGGATTGTAGCCATTAGACTCCTAGTACAACATCAACACCTTCCATTGGAATGGAAATCATTGGGCTAGTCAATACATATTCTCCCATGGATAGCTTGATATTATGGCACTTTCCAGAGC
>APFE030785016.1:6717-22137 GCA_000404065.3 Pinus taeda
TTCAAGGATTATCTTGCGGAGAGCCCGGTTGGAACCTGTAAAAACATTCAAGTGCAATATATATATATATATATATATATGAGGTCATATCATCGCTGAGGTAGGAATTCCCATACTCAGATCAAAACTGACTAGGAAACTAAAAAACTAATTAGAAAACTAACTACTGCTCTTATATAGGAATGATCTTGTAATACATCATAAGTATAGACACATGTAGACACAGTATGGATGCAGCCATCTGTTTATGAATAGTCTACAACATAATGAATACAAAATTCCTCGCAGCCTGGATGGTGGAAACTAGATCCAGGGTCCTCATTTCTACTCCTCGAAATAGTACGATTCTATCCATGTGAATAAATGTGTTGAAGTCGAACATGGTATAAACCACTTGATTACCAGTGAATGATGTAAACTGTTAGCATGTGTGAGAGAAACCACCAATAATGACAATGGCTTTCAAAGTACTCAGTACAATCCATGAGATGTGATTAGATGTGTCGATGTCGAACATGTCACGGAATCCTTCAATCAAAGGTCAATGATGCAACCTATCGTCGAAGACGAGAAACCTGCCATTGAGGCATGCAGATCCCAAGGTACTTGCGATTTCTATATCATATTTCTAGATAAAGAGCTGAAGTCAATAGAAAGCGATCCATCGTAGGCAAGCCCACGAAAGGAAACCATAGATCAAGTTTGAAGAAATTTAGTTGCAAGGACTGACTCAGGGATGGTCAAGATGGAATGACAGATATCTTTGCAGATGAATGGCTTATTCGCACTGACCTCTTGAACACATAACGACAAAACAGATGGTTTGGTGATGATTGACCCAAAGTTAATACCCAGAAATTGGCTGAAGACTTTCAATTTGGTTTGATCAACTATTACGTAAAGGATTTCCCAACCCAGGTGAATGAAAGTGTCGTGTTCAAGAGTGGTGTAGAGCTATAAAAAGGGTCTCTTTCACCTCTAGTTACCTCAAATTAATATGTCAATCCGGGAACGTCTGGTTATTTCAAAGAGTGTCTCAGTGTGAGGCTTAGCACTTGTCAGAGTAATGCTTGTAGTACAGCTATTTAAAAATCTACAAGAGTAAATCAATGCATATCTACAACTTAACTACTTCAAAAGACTAAATCACACCAAGCGTTGCATCAGCCAAAGGTTCGGTAGCAATAACCCATCCTTTTTATAACTGATGAGAACAGATCTGAGGTCTGGGAACCAAGTAGCAGATGCTAGGGCTCACTACAGCCTGGGATCGTCCTTGATGAATATAAATGAAACGACAAGTAAAGGAAATAGCAATGAAATAGAACAGCACATCAGCCAAGGGTTCAATAGCAATAACTCATCCCTTTCATAACTGATGGGGGCAGATCAGAGGTCTGGGAGCCAAATAGCAGATGTTGATGCTCACTACAGCCTGAGACTGTCCTTAATAAAACAACAAATTAACAATCTGAAAATGGAACAACAATTGAAATGGAACAACAATTAAAATGGAACAACAAATAAATGGAACAGCAAATAAAATGGAACAACAATTTAGAATTCAGAAATGGAATAGCAGTTGAAATAAGCAGTAACCAAGTTCATCAAGCTGTAATTCTATTTAATCACTCCAATCAAAACATCAATCCTTCAGTCTTAAAAGATGTACCCATGCTATGGAACAACATTATCGATTACAACCTTAGAAACACACCATGTTTAATCTGCTTCTGTTATTGATCTAAATAAACGCATACGATTGCATCTCAAGATGAAAATAGTACCATTCAATGATCATATGAAATCAGATCTTTCAAGATAACTGTTATAATGCTAAACACAATCGTAATGGAATCTGTAATGGAGTGACAATATCCTGTAGAGATTAATCAACACTTAAAGGATTGGTAACATGACACAACGTCGATATAAAGCTTTGGTTTACACGAACATGAAACGAATTAATGTAATATAATGTTCTTAAAACACAGCAGATTACCAGATTACATATATGAACAAACCACACAGAAACCACATGTAATGGTACAAGAGCAAGTGTCCTCCAGGGCTGGGCCCTTAGCCTCCAGGGGTACACCGCTTTAGATTGATCCAGGCTCAAAGATAAAAGAGTAACCAAGTCTGTATTAATGCATGAAATAAAGTTACAGGAACTCAAGTCTTCAACAAAACATAAAGATCATAGTCTTGATCTTCTTTAAAAGAAATTACATAAAAAACCGTCCCCTTATAGCCAACAGTGCTATCCCTTATATAAGGAAAATGGCGGAGATATCTAGATACATAAAATAGATAAAATAGCGATCCCTCAGGATCTAAGATCCTGAGGGATTTGCAGAATCGTTAATACTGTGTCACTTCTTTCCTTTTCTGCTCCGTGCTGGTATCTCCGCTTCCTTCCTTGGGTTGATCCGTTTTGATCTGGTTTGCTTGCAGTCTCCCATCAAAGCGACAACAGTTAGCTCATTCTTGTCTTTACCTTTGGAATGGCCACCTTTCATTTTTCCACCCTCCTGCACATAGAAATGACAATTATCAGTGTTTCCCATTAATCTCTCATGTTTCGTTATAAATCCTCATCATTATCTAAATTTCTAATGCAAAAGGCTTTTAAGTTCTAATGAAAAGATACTAAAATAACCATCGAAACATACATTCCTTGATACTCCACACACCCCCCAGCTTACCCTTTTTCATGGCCTCATGAAAACATTGTAGTTGACATGCAAAGCAGTGAGGGAGTAGGCTGGAGATGGAATCTCGTGTGGGGGCCTACATCCATGATGCAAAATTAGATGATCAAAGAAATAGCTTGTCTGGCCCTCGGGCATCCCATACAGGGCTTGGTATCCGGGTGCAGGATGCCAAATGATTGGACTCTGGAACCTATATCCTAACCAGGATGGCCCTGCCCTTAAAACAATTTCGCCATAGAGGGGGAATCGGTTAGCAGCAATCTTAAAATTCTCATACTTAAATGGCTCTCTGAGCTAAATGTTCAGATTAGATATTCGATATCGAAATTTAGCTGATTCAATGGCAGGGTCTTTAATGGAGGAAAAGAATTCAAGCCCCTGCCGAATGATTGCTTCATGCATAGGTCCTAATGCTTCAATCACTCCTGGAGTCCTCATGAGATTTCTATGTCTCCTCCATAACTGCTCTGGGTCCCTAGGCTCAGCTCTTACCCATAGGTCTAATCCATTTTCTTGTCTTTGAAAAGCATTGTAGGCTTTAAGCCATTTAATCTGATTGACTGCAAATGAAATAAATGCTTGCAATTGAATATCCCCAACAAAAGGGCCAAGGTTTAGCGCGGTCTCTTGTTCTAGTACAAGGTTATGCAAGTAAAATTCACACAATAACCTTTGCACTTTTACCCCATAATGTTTACAACAATTTATAAAATCATTTATAGTGTTAATTTCTATGGGAGCACCTGCCTTAACAGCCTTTATTTTCAATTGTAAGTACCTTTCCATTAGAAATAGGGCATAGTTCTTGGCAGGGGCTCTACATGCTAGGACATCATTGTATAGAGCACACAAGGTATCCATCTGTTTGATAACTACATCTAATCTACGGGTTACCTTGGAAACTTTCTCTTGTTCCTTTCGCCATCCTTCGAAAGCTTGGCTTTCAGACAGGTTGATGTTCCTTAGCTACTGTTGTAATTCTTCATATTTCTCTCGGGGGACCGTTTGCTCCCTGAGCTTTTCTGCTTCTTGTTGGGCCTGCTTCAAATGTTGGTGAAGGGTTCTTGTTTTCGGGTCCTTCTTCCATGCATTCGTGGATGCCGGGAGCTTTACTTGAACTTTCTTATTACGCTGCTTTGAGTTCATAACACTTATTACTCCCGAAGGTGGTGCCTCCGTCTGGACCATCTTATCCTCTTTTTCAATTTTAACACGAACTATAGCCCACTGTTGTTCCTTTTCAAATGGAACAACAGTCTGCTCTTTTGTTGCAATTGGAACAGCATTTTGTTCTTCAGCTTCATTTGGAATAGTAGTTTGGCTTCTGTCAGGGTTTTGAGCAGTGGGATAGCTTCTGGTCCTCCGCCTCCTGCTCTTAAGGGATCTTATTGGTGTAGTCAAACCTTTTCTTCCTGAAGTCCCTTTCACGCTTTGTCTCGCTTTTAGAATCCTAATCTGCTGGCGAAGCCTGAGTATTATTTTTAACAATGTCCGCTTTTCCCTTTGTAATTCCCTTATTTCCATCAACTCTTCAGAAAGAACAGCAGGCTGTTTGCTGTGGGTTGAACTTTGACTAGCTTCCTGATTTTCTCCCTAAGGTCGCTGTTCCAAGGTAAGAACCTTACTTGGCTCTGTTATTTCTTGGGTTGATTCCTCTTTTTCCCTTATTTCCTCCGGACTTTCCTTTGGTGCCTCCTGACTAGGAACGGGTTGTTCCTGCTCAGCATTTTCTGTTATCTTCTCATTATGGATGAGCGAATTTTCTACTTCTGCCTCTTCTGCATGCAATTCCTCGGGTGGGTCTTTCTCCTGGGTTTTCTCTACGGCCTGGAGGTTAGATGGACTCAAGGGTTGGCCATATTCGCCCATATTGGCCAAAATGTTGTCCAATTCATCTTCCCCTAACGGGTCTTGTAATGAGCTTCCTTCATGCTGTTCCATTCCTTCCTCCTGCTCGGACTGCTCAACTTCTTTCTTCTCATCTCCTTCCTCTTCAGTCTGCTCATCCTGTTCTTCTTCTCTCCCTACAGATTGCTCTGCCTCCTCTTCTCCTTCTTCTGTTTCTGCCTCTGCAGACTGATCTTCTCCCTCGACGTCTTCTTCTTCCATTTCTGTTTTTGTAGACTGTTCTTCTCCCTCGACGTCTTCTTCTTCTGTCTCTATTTCTGCAGACTGCTCTATTTCCTCACTATTTTCTTCCTCTGTCTCTGTCTCTGTAGTCTGTTCTACTTCCTCGTTGCTTTCTCCCTCTGTTTCTATTTCTGCAGACTGCTCATCTTCAACTTCTATTGCTTGGCTCGTGCCTTCCTGGGGCTTCTCTAGCCCTCCTTGTAACCCTACGAGCCTTGCTGACTTTCTACGTTTTTCTGGTTGTTCAGATGTACCAGCGTCATGTTTCTGCTTTTCGGGTCATTTTTCAAGTTGTTTTTCAGGTTGTTTTTCAGCTTGCACTTCTGTGCAAACGTCTTACTTTCGTTTCTCTGAATGTTGGGGTGTGCTATCAACTCGTTTTTGTTTTTTCGGGCGTCCAGATGTGGCCGTCCCTTTATTGATAATAGCAATCAGTTCTTCCCAGCTGCTCTGCTGCTGGGTGAGACTATAATTCACTATCAACCGAATTAATTTGTGGTGGCTAACCACAAATTCTACGTGTTGTGCCCTTTTCATACTTCGTGCCACATCATGCAATAGTGAATTTAACAATGTAGGTAAATTCACATAACATTTTTGTTTTAAGACAGCTAGGAGTTTAAGATGTCATGGTCTTACCATGTCTTTTCTGCCCTCACAGGTGATGTAGCTCTGGATGATTTTTGCCAATTCCGCCCATGGCTCCCCTAGCGTTGCTGATAGCACCCCCTTTCCTCGGACTGTCAAACTCTGGCCCTCGTCCTGAAAGATTTGCAAAATCTTCTGCAACCTTTCCTTCTTTATTGTCCATACTGGTCCCGTGGCCGATAGTCCCGTGACTCTTGCTATTATGTTGTCAGTGACTGCAATTTGCCTTCCTCTTATTGTGGAGTATTCTTCCTATAGGTTTTGTAAAAATTCTTTCGCTACTATTTCATTAGACTCCTTCAGGCGGTTGAGATAGGTCAACCATCCTGCTCTCTTCAGGATTCTTTGAGCTGCAGCCGAAACAGTTAATGTTTGCGGTTCTCGGTGGACTGACCTCCCTCCCATAGTTTCACTACAAATTCTTAAAGGAACAGCAGTTGTTCGTTGAAACGCAAAGAAGCTGGTGGCATATTCCTTGTTCAAATTCAAATGCAACGACATATGCAATGGGAAAAAAGCTTCGAATAGCAACTCATGCAGAAGAAAACAAAAATAGCAAATGATCATACCGTTGAGCCATGTTGTGCTTCGAATACAAAATTTCCTCGAATAATGGACTGTCACGTGCTCTGGGGAATGATGAGGTTACCTCCCCCCCCGCAATGTGATAGGTTGTCCCAGCCGTCAAATAAAGGAGCAGTGTCTGTTCTGCCGCAAGGCCTTTATGGAACAGCTTATGAAAATATCCCATGTCCGCAAAAACAGCCTATTACTGAAATCGAGGTAGAACGTTAGATCGCTTTTAATACGTAAGGGACTACAGTGAGTTGATGGAAATTTGGGGATAAGACATTTTCCACAAATAGCGAGTCTCATGCGGTCACTGTCACTAGCTCCGTAATGATTGGTGATAATAGATAGTCATGCGCTATATGGTTGAGTAATTATATAATTAATTATCACGTCATAAGAAACAAGAGGATATAATCTCCTTACCTATTGGTGTAAAAGTACGACTTCAATACCATTAACAGAGCTCTGCTGCCGACAGGTGTCCATAACCTTGGCAGAGTTGTTTATTTCACCCGGGGAACCATAGTCCTTTGTGTATGCCAGGAAGCGTTGTATAATGTCAAATTGTAGGCCGCTATGCTGGCTTGATGACCAGTTAATCATAATGCCATTCACGAGGGAGGAGCGAATAGTGGGCAGGCCAGCTCGTGATGAGACCTCCTGTTCCAAGGGTTATTTGTTTGATATACCTTTTGGACCATTTCCCAAGTGTGGTGGCCCTAGTGGGAATGTTGCTTCACTTCCATCCTGATGATCATGGTAGGCCAGCTCGTGATGAGACTTCCTATCCTGCAATTTGACAATTTTTAGAAACCCTATTTTGCTTCCTTCTTTTTTTCTTCTTCTTTTAAATAGAAAGCCTTTCATGTTTATACACAAAAGGTGGTTCAACACTCCTTAAGAGTAGGAATGGTGGAAGAAGTCTTAATATCCCAATAGAAAGGTATAGACCCTTTGATCTTATTGCCGAAAGATAATCAAAAAGGAAAAAAAGAACCATCATGATACAGATAACCAATCAGAACGGAGTTAGTAGACAATGGCAGCAAAAGATGATCAATAAGCATGTATTTCCCTGCGTCCTTTCACTAATTCAGGGCGGTCCCTTATAAAGATAATGATTTATGATTTACTGATTTTTGTATACTGTGTTTTTGTTTCCATCACATAAGTGCATAGCTGTATTCCCAAAAGACTCAAAAGAACATTAGCATTAAGCATCCTTAAGAAGAAACAAGCTGTTTCAAAATCATATGAGGAGTGCTTCGGGCATAGCAACAATTCACAGGTGTTGTTCATTTGGAGAAAGGAACGTTGGAAATCAACGGTGCTGTTCCTTTTGAAAAGGAACAGCAAAATCAAACAAGTGTCGTTCCTTTGAAAAAGATCAGCAGAAATCAAATAGTGTTGTTCTTTTTTGAAAAAGGAACAGCAAAAACACTCAAGTGTTGTTCCTTTTGGAAAAGGAACAACAAAAATCAAAAGTGTTGTCCCTTTTGGAAAAGGAACAACAAAGATCAAAAGTGTTGTTCCTTTTGGAAAAGGAACAACAAAATCAAAAGTGTTGTTCCTTTTGGAAAAGGAACAACAAAAATCAAAAGTGTTGTTCCTTTTGGTAAAGGAACAACAAAAATCACAAGTGTTGTTCCTTTTCGAAAAGGAACAACAAAATCACAAGTGATGTTCCTTTTGGAAAATGAACAGCAAAGATCAAAAGTGCTGTTTCTTTTGGAAAATGAACAACAAAGATCAAAATTGTTGTTCCTTTTGGAAAAGGAACAACAAAAATCAAAAGTGTTGTTCCTTTTGGAAAAAGAACAAAAAAAATCACAAATGTTGTTCCTTTTGGAAAAGGAATAGCAAAAATCAAAAAGTGTTATTCCTTTTGAAAAAAAGGAACAGCAGAAGTAACAAAACATGCTGCAAAGATGTGTACAAAAAAATAATTCAAGAAGTTATATACAAATTCTGAGGAAAAGTAAACTTCTTAGTGAGTTACATGTGGAGGAGACTTGTCTTCCTCCCGTAAGATCTCCATATCTGAATCTTGGCGTAGTTGTTGGCAGAAGGACTCCCAAGTAAGTCGTTTGCGATAAAGACGGACTCGATGGCCGTTTGCCTTAAAGGTACACCCAGAACCATCAATAGTAATCAGTGTAAGGGTGCCATTGTCATGCACTTTCTAAATTTCATATGGTCCCTGCCAACGAGTCTGAAGTTTCCTGGGGAAGTCCTGAAATCTAGAGTCATATAAAAGAGCCTGGTCTCCTTCATGGAAGACTCTATTTTTAATGAGAGTGTCATGCCATTTAGCTCTCTGCTGCTGTATCAGGGCAGTATGTTGAAGTGCAGAGAGCCTGATTTCATCCAGCTCATTAATCTGTTGTAATCGATTAGTTTGTGCCTCGGTTAAGTCTAAACCAACTTCTTGTGTTGTTCGTAATGTCTGGATTTCAAATTCTATAGGAAATATAGGTTGTTTTCCGAACATTAGTTGGTAAGGTGAGTGACCAGTGGTGCTTCTCCATGTTGTTCTATAAGCCCACAGTGCTTCTGGTAGTCTGGTAGCCCAATCTCGTCTATGTGATGCAATTGTTTTTGTTAGAATCACTTCATTATCTTGTTGCTACTTTCTACTTGCCCATTTGCCTGTGGGTGATATGGAGTGGTAATTTTATGCTGAACGTGATAATTATTGAGTGTTGCCGCTATTCTGTTTCCAGCAAACTGTGGCCCTCCATCTATAATTATCTCTCTAGGGAGGCCATAGCGCATAAATAGATGGAGCAGGAACTATATAAGAGATTCTTTTGTAGCTCTGGGCAAGGCCTACGCTTCAACCCACATGGTGACGTATTCTGTTGCCACCAAAATGTATGTTTTTTGGTTTGATGGTGGGTTGATTGGTCGCATGAAATTAGGAGCCCAACGCTCAAATGGTTCGATGACTAACTGTGGTTTCAAAGGCATCTCATCCGAGTGACTAGGGTGTCCTGCTCTCTAGCAACTGTCACATGCTTGGACAAATTTCTTTGCATCTTTAAAAATTGTGGGCCAATAATACTCTGTGTGTAATAATTTATGTGCAGTCCTACGATCAGCAAAATGTCCACCACATGGTTGGTCATGGCATGCTTTCAATATATCAAAAATTTCATCTTGTCGAACACATCTCCTGATTTGCATGTTTGCCTCTATGTGAAACAAATAGCCCCCAATCCGAGAAAATATGGTACTTCGCTGGACAATCTGTTTCCGCTCATTAAGGGTTAGATGCTTTGGTAGCTTACCTACTGCTAGGTAATTGGTGACATCAGCATACCAGGGTGTTTGAACAGCGACAGCAAAGAGATGCTCATCTGGAAACTGATCTTCAACTTCTGCTGCATCGATTGGTTTTGGCATTCTTGAGAGGAAATCAGCTACCGGGTTTTCTTTCCTGGGTCGATCCTTGATTGTAATATCAAATTCCTGCAATAAAATCAGCCATCTAGTTATTCTGCCATTTGTAATAGGTTTGTTTGCTAAGTATTTTATAGCAGAATGATCTGTGTACAAGATAACAGGATATCTAGTGATGTAATGTCTGAATTTATTAACAGCATGTATAACAGCTAGAAATTATTTTCAGTGACAGTATAATTTAATTCAGCAGGGGATAGATTTTTGCTAATGTAATAAATTGCATATGGTTTTCTATCCTCCTCCTGTCCAAGGACCGCTCTAATGGCTGTATCTGAGGCATCAGATGATATCTGGAATGGCAAATCCCAATTTGGTCCCTGAAGAACTGGTGTTGTAGATACGAGCTTCTTCAGATCGTTGAAAGCACGTTCACATTTTTCTGTCCAAAGGAAATCAATATTACCAGTTAGTGCATACAATGGTGCAGCAATACGTGAATAATGTTCTATAAATCTTCTGTAATAACCAGAGAATCCAAGAAAGCTACGTACCTCTGTTTGAGTAGTAGGAGTAGGAATAAGCAAGAGTATTTGGATTTTGGCTGGGTCTACCTAAATGCCAGCTGCTGAAATATAGTGTCCTAAAATAAGTCCTTCTGTCATCATCATCTAGCATTTTTCATGGCTTAAACAAAGTCTGGTAGCTATGCAACGTTGTAGGACTTTTTCTAGTATCCCCAATGCTGGATCAAACTCATCTCCGTATGGAGTAAAGTCATCCATATATACTTCTAGTCCTTCATTTATTAGATCTGCAAAAATGCTAAGGATGGCCCTTTGGAATGTGGTAGGGGCATTATATAAACCAAAAGGTAAAACTCGATAGGCAAATGTTCCCCAAGGACAAGTAAAAGTAGTTTTGTCCTGATCTTTAGGGGCAATCTGTATTTGGTTATACCCACTGAAGCCGTCGAGAAAAGAAAAGAATTTCTTCCCTGCCAAAGTGTCCAATACTTGATCGATGAATAGGAGAGGAAAGTGATCTTTCTACGTTGCCTTATTTAGCTCCCTGTAGTCCACGCAGATTCTCCATTTCCCATTTTTTTTGGTACCACCACAAGCGGGGAGACCCATTTACTATCAGAGATAGGGTAGATGAAATTAACATCTAAAAGTTTTTCAAGCTCAGCTTTTACTACTTTTATATGAGGATTTAGTCTTCTCTGAGGCTGTCTAACAGGTCTTGCATCATTTTCTATGTAGATGTGGTGTGTACACAATTGAGGGTCAATTCCTTTCATATCAGGGTAATCCCATGCAAATTCTTCTTTATATTTTCTTAAGATATGTATGAGTTTTGTTTCTTGTTCGAGTGTAAGGTCGGCGTTAATGTTTAAGGTCATTCCAAGTTCAATTTCCACAATTTTACTATGTGCATCTAAAGTGACAGGGATTGTGTGATCATGCACATCTTTCAGAGGTTCCTCTTCTACTTCGTTATCAAATGTTGCTTTTATCATATGACACTGGGTACGAGATGTGAATTCAGTTTGACTAATAAAATTGCTAATGGCATCATCTTCTGTTTGGTCTTTGAACTCTAGTGCTTCTTGTATAGTTAATGGAGATCTAATGTTGTCACTAAGATATGATACAGGGTGCCTATTAGTTTTAACTATTGTGATGCTTGGCTACGCTGGGGATATAGTACTAAGTTCTTGATATCCGCCCCCTTGGTTATGATCATGTTCCCTTGCCGAAAACCGATATAGGCATCAGCAGTAGCGAGCTAAGGTCTTCCTAAGATCAATGGATGTCCATCAAGTCGGGTTTTAGGGTTTATTATCAGAAAATCAGTTAGGTATTCCCAGGAGTCAACTAAGACCATGACGTCATGCAGTATGCCTTCCTGCCTAACCACAGACCGATAAGCCAATTCTAGCAGGGTTGAAGTGGGTTCTGCAGATGTAATACCTAGCTTTTGGCAAGTAGTAGTTGTCAATATATTGATTGCAGCTCCAAGATCAACTAAGGCATTTGTTAAGGTTTGGCCATAAATTTGAACAGTTACTATTGGGTTTCCTGGGTCTTCATACTTAATAGGTGTTTCCTTTTCTGATAATAAGTCAGATAAAGTACCGACTACTTGAACCCTTGGATTATCTATTGTATTCCTTCTCGGTCTTTTTATGCACAATTCCTTAATAGTTTTAGCATATATCGGGATGTCTTGAATGGCCTAAAGGAATGGAATTTTTATGTCCAAATTTTGTAATTCTCCCAGAATGTCGAAATTAGGTTGATGTATGGGTCGAGGTATAACTAAATGTTCTGGGAACGGGGGAGAGGATGTAGTTGCTTGATTCTGAATTTTCTGTCTATTTACATCCTCTTCTTGTGACAGATGTTATCTAGGTAACTAATCTTCAATATGAATTGTTTTATTTCCCTCTGTTTGGATAACATGCCCAGATCTTAGCTGAAGATCATTGCACTCCCTCAGATCGGGTCCTTCTTTTGGTGTTTCTAAAATTTGGAGTGCTTGGACCGGTCTGTTATTTGGATTGGGATTGGGCTGGGCTGGGAGTTGGGGTCTCAGATTAGATTGGGGGTTTTGCTGTAAAGCTGGCAGTGTAGGTTGAGGGAAATGAATGTTTCCTACTGGCTGCTGTGTTGGTCTCTGCCAATTATTCTGCCAGACCAAACTTTGTGAAGTGGGGGGAGTCCATTGCGGTGGATATGGGTTGTTCTGCCAGTATGGTGGAGGATAAGGGGGATTCGACCAGCCATATTGGCTTGTCTGATTTAGCCACGGGTTTGCAGAAGGTACGACTGTGATGACCAATTTGGAAATGAGGCTTGAAACTGAATTTGCCATGTATTATACTGTTGAGTATTGTACTACGGATACTGAAAAGAAGAAGCTGGGTCTGAAAACATACCAGTTTGTCGCGGCTACCACTGACGGAGTTGGTTGAGCAGATATACTGCCTCTGGTTCTTCTTCTGCTTCCTTATATACCGCTTTCAGTCCAGGTAATGACAGGAAACTTTCTGTAGAGTGATCCCTTGTACATATGGCGCAAGTCTGAACTGTATCTAGTGGACACTCCTTATGGCTATTCTTCTTCCTGCACCTGGGGCAGAAGATTGCCAAATTCTGTTCTGCCTCCATTTGTTTCTTCTTGGCCTGCAAAACATCTAATTGTGTAATCAGTGTTCCTAGTATATCAGTTTTAAAAATTTCAAATAAATTTCCAATTTCCACACGTGTTACTCCTTTTGATGAAATTTTGTTTTCCCGTGCAAATCGATCATGTTCTGCTGGTTTGATTCATGTACTGCCTCTCGAACTCCTGATACATAGATCAATTATGTCAGCAAAACTTTCCTGAATAAAGTATCCCCTTTCCCCATACATGTTTAAATGGTTTTCAATCCATTGTTTCTTCATGCCCTTATAATGTTGTTTTCAAAACACGTTATCAAGCAGGGCAGCGATGATAGGACGTCTTTGTAGATTATTACTCCGGAAATGTCCACCCATTTCTATCTAATGTTCGTTTGGGTCTAGTATCATTCTAAAATATTTAATCTTCTTAATTCTCTTAGAGCTTGCAGTAGTCTTGATATTATTCAGAAAAAATTCTCATTTGTTCCAATTATTTATAAACTCCACCACCTGAATCACCATAAACGATCTTACGAGCAGTTGTCATTTCAGAGTGAGAGGGGAACAATTTTAGTTTCTGGGGGTCAGTGGTGTAATCATATCCCCTACATAATACATCAAATTCAAATAAAAATGCATCCGGGTCCTCTGATGTAAGTCCGTGAAATGTAGGGATGTGTTGAAGGGGAATTGCTTTCATAGGGGCATTTGTTGCGGAATCCACTATGGGGTATTGTAATGTAGAGGTTTGGGTGTTTGGTGGATTTTCAGCCATCGGGTCAAATATATGCCAATAACCTTCTGGAATATCTAAGAGGGTATTCCTAGGTTGAGGCGGAATGTTTTTAACAGGAACAGTTTTAATAACACTTCCTCTATCCAGGATTTTTGTCTGAGGGGATAGGGTTTCTTCAATAATAATTTTTACCGCGCTCCCTTTGTATGGGCTATTCAATGGCTGAATTATCCTAGGAGGAGATCTTGGGTCCCTAGTCCCCCCTGTTTCCCCTTCTCCTTCACAAAGATTACTAAAATTCCCTTCTTGCAGTCGTTCTGGAATAGAATTTTCAATTTCTTAAAATTCCTATTCGTCAGTTTGACTATGCACCTCAGCGAAGGCTACAGATGGTGAACCTGTGGCCTGAAGGGAACTAGTAGGCTGCTTGGAAGTAACTTTCCTGGGTCCTACTGAAGGCTAAGATTCGGCTTTCTTATAGATTTCATCTATGAATGTTGATCGACCAAGGGTCACCGGCCCCTTAGCCTTTTCTGGTTTTGGTAAAGGTTTGGGATTTTTCTCTGGCTTTTTCTGCTTAGTCATGCACTCAATTTAACTACTAAATCTTTCTTAAATAGATAGCAGCAAATTTGCAGGAAAGCAGGCAAAGGAGCAGGGCTTTTACATGCTCCACATGTAGGTTGTTACCTTCTGTTTTCAAAACCCAATTCTTCCCTAGCAGGTTCGTACACTACTCTGAAAAAACAAATGTCTACACTCTTTCCCCGGCAACAACACCAAAATGTAGAGCTATAAAAAGGGTCTCTTTCACCTCTAGTTACCTCACATTAATATGTCAATCCGGGAACGTCTGGTTATTTCAAAGAGTGTCTCAGTCTGAGGCTTAGCACTTGTTAGAGTAATGCTTGTAGTATAGCTGTTTAAAAATCTACAAGAGTAAATCAATGCGTATCTACAACTTAGCTACTTCAAAAAACTAAATCACACCAAGCGTTGCATCAGCCAAAGGTTCAGTAGCAATAACCCATCCTTTTTATAATTGATGAGAACAGATCTGAGGTCTGGGAACCAGGTAGCAGATGCTAGGGCTCACTATAGCCTGGGATCGTCCTTGATGAATATAAATGAAACGACAAGTAAAGGAAATAGCAATGAAATAGAACAGCACATCAGCCAAGTGTTCAGTAGCAATAACTCATCCCTTTCATAACTGATGAGGGAAGATCAGAGGTCTGGGAGCGAAATAGCAGATGTTGATGCTCACTACAGCCCGAGACTGTCCTTAATAAAACAGCAAATTAACAATCTGAAAATGGAACAGCAATTGAAATGGAACAACAATTAAAATGGAACAACAAATAAAATGGAACAGCAATTCAGAATTCAGAAATGGAACAGCAGTTGAAATAAGCAGTAACCAAGTTCATCAAGCTGTAATTCTATTTAATCACTCCAATCAAGACATCAATCCTTCAGTCTTAAAAGATGTACCCATGCTATGGAACAACACTATCGATTACAACCTTAGAAACACACCGTGTTTAATCTGCTTCTGTTATTGATCTAAATAAACGCATACGATTGCATCTCAAGATGAAAATAGTACCATTCAATGATCATATGAAATCAGATCTTTCAAGATAACTGTTATAATGCTAAACACAATCGTAATGGACTCTGTAATGGAGTGACAGTATCTTGTAGAGATTAATCAACACTTAAAGGATTGGTAACATGACACAACGTCGATATAAAGCTTTGGTTTACAGGAACATGAAACGAATTAACCATATTACGTCTATGAACAAACCACACAGAAACCACATGCAACATGAAACGAATTAACCATAACAGAGCATGTAATATAATGTTCTTAAAACACAGTAGATTACCAGATTACGTCTATGAACAAAGCACAAAGAAACCACACGTAATGGTAAAAGAGCAAGTGTCCTCCAGGGTCGGGCCCTTAGCCTCCAGGGGTACACCGCTTAAGATTGATCCAGGCTCAAAGATAAAAGAGTAACCAAGTCTGTAT